>BOPN01000073.1:57500-62500 GCA_017312705.2 Penaeus japonicus
TCTTTGCATATCTCTCCATCTGTCTTTTGATATATTTACATCAAACTCTCTCTCTCCCCTTTCCCTCCTCCCGACCGACTCTCTCTCTTATCCTGGAGCTAAACGCCTAAGTGATCCAAATCTTAATCAAAATATAAATATACCGGCCATGGCATGACGCTCGTGCTCCCGGCAAAGGGACAATAATCGATGGTCTTTCGTACCGTTAACAAACTCTTTAACAACATCCTTTGGCGGATCCCTGTTCAAAGCTCGACCAATCAGGGGACAGGAAGCTAGAATGACGTCACGCTCTCTTCATGTCATCCTTTCTGATTGGCTGAGACGGTAGGCTATTGTTTCACGGAGGGTATTAGGGTGTGCGAATAAAGGAGGAGGAATTTTGAGCGAATGAAGGGAAGATGGTGGAGAGGAGGAAAGAAGGTGGATGGAGAAAAAGGAGAAATAAATGGACGAAAAGGGTGATTGAGTCGAGGTGAGGTAAGAGGAGTGGGTGGATGATTCGAGGCGAGGAGGGAAGTGGGTTGATGAATAAAGTGGGAAGGAGAGAAGAGGGTTTGTGAATCAAAGAGAAAAGTGGGTGTGTAAAGTGGAAAGGTGAGATGAGGGTGGATGAGGTAAGTGGCGAGGGAGAACCAACATAGAAGGAGGAAGGGGTGAGTAAAATGGTGAATGAGGATGAGTAAAACAGTGAGTGAGGATCGACATACGGAGCGAGGGAGACTGGAAAATATAAGTAAAGAGGATAAAAGAGAGCGGAATAAATGAGAAACAAAGAATAAAAACAAATACAGATGTATTTTATGGGGACAAAAAAAAAAAATCTGCGTAGGTCATCCAGCGCTACATAACATCCATTTTGCTTCAGCGTCTCCTAAGACCTGTGGTTAGGGGTTAAAATCAACCGCTCACCTCATCTGCCCATCTGCTAGTAGTTCAAGTCACCCACCACGGCCATTATCTCACTTCATCCACCAAGGTCAGTAGCTCACTTCATCCACCTATATCAGCAGCTTGGCACATCCACCAAAGACAATCACTCTGGTCATCCAAGTCACCCGCCAAGGTCAGCAGCTGAACTCACCCGCCAAGTTCACCCACCAGTGTTGCTTCGGCCGCAGGCATCACACAGGATACAGATCTATAAATCACTTGAACTTGAACTTCACCATTCCATTACCGCCCTAGTGTCCCTCTTGTCGTAAGGGGCGATTTCCCTTGCTGGGGATTATCAAAGGGATTAGGACGTCTACATGTCGTCTTTGATCTCGATTTCGATCTCTCTCTTTCTCTTTCTCTTTCTCTTTCTTTTTATCTTTCTCTCTTTTTCTCTTTTTCTCTTTCATTCTTTCATTCTCTCATTCTCTCTCTCTCTCTCTCTCTCTCTCTCTCTCTCTCTCTCTCTGAAGGCAAGTTCATAGGTTCGAAGCATAGTTTGTATTGGGAATATATGATTAGATAAATAGATGTACATATAAATATACATGCATACATTATAAATATTATATATATATATATATATATATATATATATATATATATATATATATATATTATATATATATATATATATATATTATATATATATATATATATATATATATATATATATATATATATATATATATTATATATATATATATATATATATGAATCACAAAAAACACAAACACAGTAACGTGCACATAGTAGATATAATAAAACACTGCCACAAAATGAAAGGAAAAACTCGCGACGTTTCGAACTTTTTTAAAGAAAGTTCCTCATCAGGCGTAAGCAATCCAAAAATGAATTGGCTTGCTTAAGTCTTATGAGGAACCTTCTTTAAAAAGTTCGAAAAGTTTTTCCTTTCATTTTGTGGCAGTGTTTTATTATATATATATATATATATATATATATATATATATATATATATATATATATATATATGTGTGTATGTATGTATATATGTATATATGTATGTATGTATATATATGTATATATGTTTATATGTATATATGTTTATTTGTATATATGTTTATATGTACATGTACATATATATATACATACATACATATATATACATACATATACATATATATACATGCATGTGTGTGCTTTTTTCTTTGCCTGTATATCTGTGGTTGCGTCTTTGTGTATCTGTACCTGTATATATAAATCTGCAAATATTGCAAGTCTTTTCGTTGTTTCTCTCCCTTGTTTAGCCTTCTGAGAAATTACTCTTTCCTTTCTTTCCGGAGAAGAATTTCCTCTCAGAATCTCCAGACATGTAAATCTTGCCCTGCCCTCGCCTTGCCCTCCTTGCTTTTATCTGTCTTCCGATATTACTCTCTCAGAGTTCTTCCGGTGGAGGAGGACGAAGAGGGGAAAGGAAGGAAGAGAAGGAGGAGGAGGAGGACGACGAGGAGGATCATCTTGAGAATCGGCAATGAGTCTTCCTAATGATGGAAGGTTCCTGATGATGCTTGAGTTAATGATGGTGTGTCTGCAGAGAGAGATGGAGAAAGAGAGAGGAGGGGGAGGATTAACGGGTAGCCAGACGGCCGGGCCGACAGGCATGCTGGTGGGCAGACGCTCAAACACACACACACACACACACACACACACACACACACACACACACACACACACACACACACACACACACACACACACACACACACACACACACATGCATATACACACATACACATACACACATACAGTCGATTAGACTGACAGACAGACCTGGAAACTGAGAGAGAGAAGGAGAGAAACCCGGAAGTTGAGAGAGAGAGAGAGAGAGGGAGAAAGAGAGAAATAAAGAGAGAGAGAGAGAGAGAAACCCGGAAGTTGAGAGAGAAGGAAAGAAAGAAAGAGAGAGAGAGAAATGGAGATGGGGGGCAACATCCAAACTTTTGAAGGATATAATTGGCAATATCCTCCCCAATATGATCCCGAGAGAGTTTTGTCATTTGTCGCGGAGATGACTCGGAGATTCTCGAAAATACGCACAAATGATCTTTCTGACTTGTGATAGGCACAGGCAGCGGAGGATTCACGGCTTGGGGAGCAGCTGGAACAAAAGAAGGATTTTCAAAAGGAGAGGAAAGGGAAGAGGGGAAAAAATATGCGTCTGGGGAAAAGAGATGGCTTATTCTCTCTTTCTCTCATTTTATTATTAATATATATATATTTTTTCTCTATTCTTTCTCTCTTCGTCTCTCTCTCTCTCTCTCTCTCTCTCTCTCTCTCTCTCTCTCTCTCTCTCTCTCTCTCTCTCTCTCTCTCTCTCTCTCTTTCTCTTTCTCTTTCTCTTTCAATGACCTCGATATATTCCAATCTGATGATGACAGACCACACAAACAAACAGTTTTGGAATTGACATGTTCCGCCCCCCCACCCCCTACTATTCCCTTTCCGAAATTCTGCGAGATATTATCAAGTTGTTTGATAAGGACGCCGATTCCCATCTTGGCCGCTCACAAGCCTCTCTCTCTCTGTCTCTCTTTCTTTCTTTCTGTCTCTGTCATCTCTTTCCCTTTCTCCCTTTCTCTCCCTTCCTTTCCATCTCTGTCTTTCTCTTCTTTCATCTGTCTCTCTTTCTCTTCTTTCGTCTTCTTCCCTTTCTCTCTATCTCTCCCTTCCTTTCCCTCTCTGTCTTTCTCTTCTTTCACCTCTCTCCCTATCTCTCTATCTTTCTCTTCCTTCCTTTTCCTCTCAGTCTTTCTCTTCTTTCACCTCTCTCCCTATAATCTCTCTATTTCTCTCCCTCCCTCTATTTCGTTCTTTCTTTCTCTTTTTCTCTTTCTCTTTCTCTTTCTCTTCTTTCATCTCTCTCCCTCCCTCTCCTTTTCTCTCTATATCATTGCTTTCATCTCTCTCTCTTTCTTTCTTTATCTCTTCTTTCATCTCTCTCTCTCTCCCCTCTCTCTCTCTCCTCTCCCCTCCCTCTCTCTCCTCTCCCCTCCCTCTCTCTCCTCTCCCCTCCCTCTCTCTCCTCTCCCCTCTCTCTCTCTCTCTCTCTCTCTCTCTCTCTCTCTCTCTCTCTCTCTCTCTCTCTCTCTCTCTCTCTCTCTCTCTCTCTCTCCATCTGACTGACAGTTACAAATTTGGGCGATGATGATGCCCGCATGTTTCCCCTCGTCTTCATCATGTTGCTTTTTATCTCCCTCTCTCGGTAAGTTTGGAGATATGTGGGATAGTGAGGGAGAAAGAGACGAGGAGGAGAAAGAGAGGGGGGGAGAGAGAGAGAAAGAGAAAGGAAGTAAGAAGATGGAAGATGGAGAATGAGATAGAGGGGTGGTGAAAGAGAGAAAAAAAAAGAGAGGGGAGGAAGAGATATGAAGAGTGAAAAAATACAAAGAGAGAGAAATATGCAGCGAGATTTTTTTTGTTTTAGCTAGCAATGAACTGCAAATAGATCCTCACTCAATGCTCGTTTGCAATACCGAACCTCCGCACCCAATATACCCGTTGATTCTGCAGCCGTACCGAACCCTAGCAACCAAGATGTACCAAATGTACCTCGTCTTCAGTTCTTTCTAGGTCAGGGAATGATTGCCAGCTTGCACTTGCAACAGAAAAAAGTATGTTTGCAAGCTTATCTCATAAGTCTTGGAGAGGAGAGAGGGAATCTGGAAGGGTGTTGGAGGGAGGGTGGGTGGTTGGGGGTGGAGGAAAGGAGGAAGGGTGGTCGGAGAGAGGGGGGGGGGGGGGGGGGGGGTTAGAGAGAGAGAGAAGTAGGGGAGGCCGGAATGGTAGAAGGAGGGAGGAAGGGGATTAGAGAGAAAGAGAGACGGAGAAAGGAAATTGTTTTTATTTTCAATAACGGATAGTTTAGACGAATATCCTCAAAACACGATAAAAAGAAAGAATACCTCACGGTTTATCTTTAGACGTCGTTGAAGATTAAAAAAAAAAGTTAATCACGGTGAAGATAAACTCATTAGCGAATGAAAAGTCCCAAACAATCAGTGTAAGTAATGGTTAGGCGAAGAGAATGAAGTTTGATTACCTCA
>BOPN01000073.1:77500-80000 GCA_017312705.2 Penaeus japonicus
TGGTTGTTCAACTTCTTTGAAACAGTATATCTATACAACGCACGATCAGATTTTGTCCTTTTTGCGTGCTATTACGTATGGAGAGGAAGCGGATAATGCGTTTACCTCCTCATTCCCCCACCTCCCCTCAACCCCCTCACTCACTACCCCCGCCTCCCCACCGCACACAAACGCACATGCACACTATTCCTTCAGTCGCATTACCCCCCCCCCCCCCTCCTACCCTCCACAATCACAAGCACCTCCCCCCTTCCTCCCCACACACATACCCCCCTCCCCCATACCCCAACTTCTACACACTAAGGTTGCGTTCATGAATAGAATAGAGAGGATGAGGATGCGATGTAGATAATAGAGAAAGAGAGAAAGTGAGGAGAGAGAGAGAGAGAGAGAGAGAGAGAAAGAGAGAGAGAGAGAGAGAGAGAGAGAGAGAGAGAGATGCTTCCAAGGGGGCGAATCACCACATAGACATTCCCCCACATGTTCTACTTAACCATGAGGAGGAAAGTTCAAGCCGACCTGGGGTCACCTTAAATTACCACCTTTTTTTCTGCCTACCACAACCCGGGGAGAGAGATTTTGACCTGACCTCCCACCTCGAACGAAGACCTAGAAGGTGTTCCAGTCACCACACTACCTCTTCTATTACTTCCTCTCTAAGTCCATTTCGATTATAAAAAGGGATGAGGGGGGAGGGAGGGAAAGATAAAGAAGAGATAGAAAGAGAGAAAGAAAAGACAGAGGTGGTCGAGAGAGGACAATCGGAAATAGAGAGAAAGGCGGTAAACATTATAATTAAAGCGATTATATGAAACAGCCAAAGAACAACAACTTTTAATGCTTATTGTGTCTGATCCTTATTTATACCTAAGCTTAGCCTTTACGCCGTATTTACAGACCAACTTTACGGTAAGCTTTACTCCTTAAAAACTTCTTATGCATTGTCCTAAATCAAGAGATAAAGATTAGATTAAAAAAACGTTCATATCAAGCCTTTTTTTATATATAATTTTCATTATTTCATATATTGTCATTATCATTGTAATCACAATCATCACCACCACCACCAACCTCATGGTTATTATTATTATTGTTATCATCATTCTTATTACCCTTTTTATTGTTGTTGTTATTGTTATAATAGTTATTATTGTTATACTGTTATTATAAATTTAGTAATAATCATTAATGATATTATAGTAACCAATATTATTACAGTAACTATTATTGATATTATTATATGGTTATCATTATCATCGTCATTGTTGTCATTACTGTTGCCATTATCATTACTTTCCTTTATGATTATAATTATTATTACTGCCATTAGAATTATTCGAAATTATATTGCGTCACAAACTTCTGCATTATCTTGTTTATCTTTCGCCCCAGATAATTAGTTATATTTTAGGTATTTTTATGTTTCTTTGCAATATATTTTTCCTTTATTTTCATACATACTTCATTGATAGACCTACCAGTTTCCCTTCGTGATTAAAACGAATGTATCAGTTAACATCTAATACCGTATAAGAATGCATGTCTACTGATAAAATTTGAAAAGTATATCTGATAAGATATATCAACACGTAAATGGTATATGGCCGACGAGCTATGAGATGGTGCAAAAAGTATGTCAATTGCATTGTGCGTTGGAGTTTTTCTTGTGATTACTATGTTGTTTATTGCTTTAGATTTGGAAATGTTGCAGTTTTATTATTATTATTATTATTATTATTATTATTATTATTGTTGTTATTATTTTTATTTGTAGTAGTAATAACATGTGTAGTAAGTGCGTAGGCATACATACGCGTACCACATGTATACACACATACACGTAGACGCACGCACATACATTCACGCACCTGTCTGTCAAAGCGTAGACGTCTGTAATCAAAGCGAAGTCCTCGTAGCTGTTGTTGGGGTGCTGGGGGGAGGGGCGGAAAAGGGTGGGTGTGTTGAGGGATGGAGAAAGGAGGTGGGGGTGAGAGGAGAGGTTTGTGCAGGTGGTCAGTATTGTAGGTTAGTAAAGGGCGTTTGTGGTCAGTTACCGGACTATTATACTCGGAAAGGCTCTTTCCCTTTCCATCTCCCTTTCCTCCTCCATCTCGTCTACCTGTCCCTCACCCTCTCTCTCTCTCTCCTGCTTTCCTTCTCCTGCTTCTCTTCTCCCTCTTCTTTTCCTTTTCCCCCTCCTCTTCCTCTCCTTTTCTCTTTCCTCCTTGTTTTCTCCCTCTCCATGTTCCCTTTCCCCTTTCTTCTCCATCTCCCTCTCTCTTTCTCCTTTCTTCTCCATCTCCCTCTCCCTTTCCTCTCTCTTCTTCATCTCCCTCTGCCTTTCCCCTCTCTTCTCCATCTCCCTCTCCCTACCCCTCTTTTTTTCCCAATCTCTCCTCTTCACACTCTCCTTTCCCTTTCCTCCTCTTCTTCCCTTGTCTCTCTTCTTCACTTTCGCACTCTCCGTTTCCTCCTTCACTTTTCACTCTTTCTCTCCTTT
>BOPN01000073.1:110000-120000 GCA_017312705.2 Penaeus japonicus
AACAGCCTTCTTTAGAAATGGATGATTTGCTTAATTATCCTTTGCTTCGCTTTAATTGACAAAGTTATCATTGCTACATACCTTACTTCTGGTTAATATATGAACTGTTCCCTCCCCATCTTTAACTTTCATATTTTCTTCCCACTCCTAAACCATATGTCACGAGTCTGCATAACATCTCAAAAACTTTCCGTAAGTCCTAATACGGGATTTCGCTCTCAGTAGTGAAATCTGGCGTGTGGTTTCCGGAGATTTTATTTCATTTTCTTTTCTTTTTTAATTCTTCAGCCTGGTGTGATAAAATTTCTGTCTTGCTTTTTGGAAAATGCAGTACATAAAGTAGTATAAAGAAGTATACTTCAGTAAACATTTGCAACGTATTAGCAATTGATGTAATTCCTTTTTTTGCATATTCCTGTATTACTTATGCTAGTGTGAGGAAACGTATTTCTAACCTGCGTGGCGACATTTGCGCCGTCCGATAGATAAACATTTTTATTCTATATCCATTTCTTATGCATGGTAGTGTAAGAAAATGTAAATTTGTAACCCTTTTGTTAATCTTTGCAAATATAGCTATATTGCAACTTTTACAATCGATACATTGGGTTTGTGTGTGAGTATTTATGTCTGTATGTGTCTTCATCTGCATGTGTGTGCGTGTGTGTGTGTGTGTGTGTGTGTGTGTGTGTGTGTGTGTGTGTGTGTGTGTGTGTGAACCTTACTTGAGCGTAGGATGGAAGCGCAGGTCGCCCGGGCAGGTGTAGTGCGACCGGTCAAAACCTTCACTGTTCGGCGTCGGCTTGGAACATCCATAGAACTGTGAGGAGGAAATAAAAAAAATAAATTTGTTAATAATCTGACTACTTATCTCTCTTGACATTTTTTGTCTGTTTATTAATGCTTGTTTCTCTCTCTCTCTCCCTCCCTATTCTTCCTCCCGTCCTCTCTCTCTCTCTCTCTCTCTCTCTCTCTCTCTCTCTCTCTCTCTCTCTCTCTCTCTCTCTCCCTCTCTCCCTCCCCCTCTCTCTCTCTCTCTCTCTCTCTCTCTCTCTCTCTCTCTCTCTCTCTCTCTCTCTCTCTCTCTCTCTCTTTCTCTCTCTTATTCTTTCTTTTTCACTCTCTCACTCCCTCTCTCTCTCTCCCTCCCTCTCCCTCCCTTACTTCTCCCTTTCTGGGGTGAAATAGCAAGTGGTCTCAGTGGCGCCGATGTTGCTAAGAGAGATGAAGTAAGGAGTGTAGTGAAATATTTTATTTCTATTCTTTGGGTTTTATTTTATGTTTTATTCTATTCATGTTTTCATGTTTTTTTTTGTTTTTTTTTTTTTCATTTTAGTTTCGTTCGTTTCGCGTGTTCGTTTAGTCTGTCCAATTCTTTGCCTCATCTTATTTGTCTCATCTCTCGTTTACTCTCTCTCTTTCTCTATGTTTATTATTTATTCATTTACTTATTGGTTTAACTGCATTTCATATAAATTATTCATCATCGTTATGATACTATTACGTCGTTTATGCCCTTCTTACTCTCGTGAATAATTCATTTCCCGCATCCTTTTATGATTTTGTGTGAAAGTGTGATGTATTCTTCATAAACCTTCTCCTAAATCTCCGATAGATAAGGATTGTCTGGCAACTAGGGCAAGAGGTATGCAATATTCTCCCTTCTGTCTCTAGAGAAAAAAGGTCATTGTTAGTCCTCCGATACGCTGGAATGGAGCGGAAATGAGGTTGGAAAGAAAATAAGCTAAACACGAGAGTCGAGGAAAACGCAAGAATTCAGAAATGAATGAAAAGCGGAGGCAAAAATTGCACTAGCTGGCAACGAGAGCATGTCGAGTTCGAGTTGCCACGTACCCTTTTTTTGAGATGTGTTGAAGTTCTATTTTCTCATCTTTTCCTTGGTGATTGTCGGCTTTGTGTAATCACCTCCTCCTCCCACGCTGGTTTTATGAGTGTGTGAATTTTATTATGCAGATGACGGCCATGAATAAATGACGAGGTTTTTTTTAATATGAACGAAATTAAATGGTGAGCGAAGGGAGGAGGAATTTAACGTTGCAAACAGGATGATAATGATTTTTTCTTTATAAATAATGATAGTGATGATGATGGTTAGGAACACGTTGCTTGTTTTGCAGGTAATGATGTTAGTATTATGAAGGGGATGATAGTAACAGTTAAATTATCATACTCATAAGAATATTGAGAGTGAAGTAAAATGAGGAAGACAATGCTGAAGATTGTTGTGACGATGATGATGATGATGATAGTAATGGTGACACTAATGGTGAAAAAATAATAGTAAGAGTAATAATGAAAATAACTATTATGACCGTAAAAGCGATGCTCATTATCACAATGACGAAACGCCCAAAAAAACACTAGCAAGATGCATGAATGAAGAACAAGATAATCGAACATGCATCATGACGGCAGTATTGCACAATCCCATCCGCTAGTGTAAATGGAAACGTTGAATCTCCGTTGCATCGGTAGTTGTGCAACGCTCTTGCCAATCACGTCGAACGTCCCACTTATTGCAATGAAAATAATGATAGAGGTAATGGTAGTAGCAGTAATAATTAGGATGATGGTAATGGTGATGATGATAATGACATTAACAACCATGATGATAATGATAATCTATTTTGTGAAGTTGTTACCCAATCATCTGAAAAGAGCTAATTCTGTCTCCTCCCCTCCCCTTTTTGTTTAAAAAAAGGAAAAAAAATCCACGTTTGATATATCTAACCCCCTTCCCCCTTCCCCCTTCCCCCTTCTGCCCCCCCCCCCCCATCGCTTACGTAGAATCTTTCCGGCTTGCTCTTAATGTTTAATATGGCTTTGGTAATGTGATTAAGGCTTTCCTTTGATTATTGTTGCGGTAGTCGTTAGTGAGAGAGAGAGGGAGGGAGAGAGAGAGAGAGACAGTGAGTTGATTATGCTTTGAGTTCTGATGATGTTTTCTCTCTTTATTTCTTTCTCTTTTTTTCACCCCTCTCTATATTTCTCTTTTTTTCTCTTTTCTCACCCCTCTCTATATTTCTCTCTTTCTCTTTTCTCATCCCTCTCTATATTTCTCTTTCTTTCTCTTTTCTCACCCCTCTCTATATTTCTCTTTTTCTCTCTCGTTTTCTCTTTATCTATTAATCTCTTCCTCTATTCTTCTCTCCCTCTCTTCTATCCATCCATCCAGCCATCCAGCCAACCACCTGCCTACCCAACCATCCATCCATCCATCCATCCATCCATCCATCCATCCGCCCGTCCGCCCGTTTACAATCTTGCATTAAAGAAAACCTCTTGTTACTTTTGCCCCTCTGTGTCTCTCTCTCGCCTTATCATGCAAACTTCCGGGATATGACATAAGCCCATCGCTCGAAGTGCATCGACGCGCGGTTGCAATTCAGTTGCACAGACTATTTGATTCGTGGCATTGATTAACCGGGCATTAGTTACGTTGTGATACCCGGTATTTAACATTCAGTGTTGCAAAGTTTGTGATCTCCTTTCGTGCAATTAGGGATTAAGTTTTGTTTCTCTGTTTCTTTCTCTCTCTTTCTCTTTCTTTCTTTCTCTCTCTCTCTCTCTCTCTCTCTTTCTTTCTCACTCTTCCTCTCTCCCTCTCTCTCTCTCTCTCTCTCTCTCTCTCTCTCTCTCTTCCTCTCTCTCTCCCTCCCTCCCTCCCTCCCTCCATGATACCCCGGTATTTAGCATTCGATGTCGGAAGAGTTAGCGATCTCCTTCCGCGCAATTAGCGAGATGACACAACAGGAGGGGTCCGATTTAAGTGAGTTAGGGTGATGGCTCAACTTCGTTCATTGCCACTCATTAATACGATACACCGGCGAGGTCCGCTTTAATGGAGTTAGGGTGACGGGCTAGTGTGTCGAGGGTGATGGGCTAGGGTGATGGGCCTCTTCTCTCTCTCTCTCTCTCTCTCTCTCTCTCTCTCTCTCTCTCTCTCTCTCTCTCTCTCTCTCTCTCTCTCTCTCTCTCTCTCTCTCTCTCTCGTGCACGTCACTTCATTTTCACATTATACGTAGATATCCCTTCCTCTCTCTCATCTCTCTCATTTAGAAAGGCAAGGAATTGAGAGAGGGGGAGAGAGAGAGAGAGAGAAAGAGAGAGATGCTGTGGAAAGAAGTGTCCAAGCAAACAGCACCAAAGGAACAAACCGGTAACTTAATCGTCCGCAACCTTGCTCCTTCGTCGGCTGTTGGCTCGTGCACTTATTTTCTAATCCTTATAGTCATTTGCGTGCCTCTAACTTCCCAACCTCCGCCTCCGCTCCCATTCCGTGGCGTGTCTCTCCCTTAGAGTTTTTTGAGGGGGCGGGAGGGAGGGGGTCGGATTCTTATTTCGATGCAGATTGCACAGCGTCGTCTTTTCCTCTTTTTCTTATTCTTGTTGCTATTTTTTTTTTTCACTGTTTCATTGCTTCGTTCTCTCTACAGCCCCTCATTTTTTTCTCTCTATTTTTTCTCTTTCTATCTCATTCTCTATCTATCTCACGAACCTCTCTCTCTCTCTCTCTCTCTCTCTCTCTCTCTCTCTCTCTCTCTCTCTCTCTCTCTCTCTCTCTCTCTCTCTCTCTCTTCCCTCCCTCCCTCCCTCCCCCACATACCCATCAACGAAGACAGATGATATACCCCGAGCGACCAGTCCAGCTAAAGCGGAAAGATCATTTCGCTCATAAATTCCTTCATTCCTCCATTCGCCCACGCGGTCCTTCAGCCAACTTCTCCTTCCCTCTCTCCCCTTTCCCTTTCCTACACCCTCCCCCGTCCCCTTTCCCTTTGCGGTCACTCCCCCCCTCCCCTCCCTGTCCTCTCCCCCTTCCTTCCCCTCCCTGCCTTCTCCCCCTTCCCCTCCCTTCCCTCTCCTCCTTCCCCTCCCTTCTCTCTCCTCTTTCCCCTCCCTACCCTCTTCCCCCTTCCCCTCCCCAATCTCTACCCCCTTCCCCTCCCAACCCTCTACCCCCTTCCCCTCCCAACCCTCTTCCCCCTTCCCCTCCCTGCCCTCTCCTTCTCTCCCACATGAGGATTGAAGAGGATTTTATGTCGGATTGTTAGGATAGCGAACGTGAGAGAGAGGGGAGGGGGGAAGGGAGAGGGGGGAAGAGAAGTCGTTAGTGAGGGGAGTGGGGGAAAGTGTAGACGAGAGAGAGGGGAGGGATGGAAAGGGAAGAGAAGACGAGAGAGAGAGGAGGGTAAGGGAGTATGAAAGAAGGGGAGAGAGGAGGAGAGAAAAAGAGAAAACGAGAGAGGGGAGGGGGAAGGGAAGAAGAGGAAACGAGAAAGGAAAGAGGGGAGAGGGGAAAAGAAAAAAAAAACGAGAGTGGAAGGACGGAATGGGAAAGGGATAGAGCAGAGTGGAGAGGGTGGAGGGCATAGGGACAGGGAGGGTGAGGGGAGGGGGAAGGGGCGATATAAAAAAAGGGGTGGAATGCTCGGTGAATGTCTCACTTGATCGCATCCGCTTGTGAAAGGGATTAGCGATTTATAGCTATGAGAAATAGAAGGGAGGAGGAGGGGGGGGGTAGGGGAAGGGGAAGGGGTAAGGATTATCGGTAGGCGTGTGGGCGGGGTTAGCTGGTGCTGGTTTGAGAGTGGGTGTGGGCAAGCAAGTGAGGTGGAAATAACTAAACGAAAGGTGCTTAGCAGTTCGAGAGAGAGAGAGAGAGAGAGAGAGAGAGAGAGAGAGAGAGAGAGAGAGAGAGAGAGAGAGAGAGAGAGAGAGAGAGAGAGAGAGAGAGACTGAGAGAGACTGGGAGAGACTGGGAGAGGGGGGAGGGGGTGGAGAGAGAGTGAAAGAGAGAGAGAGAGGGAGGTGTGTGGGAGGAAGAGTTTTAGAAAAAGGAAAACTAGATATTTTTCTAATCGGACTTGTGATAAGAATCTCCAATACTGTTCGTGTGTGGGCGGGAGAGGCTTTGTGTGTGTGTGTGTGTGTGTGTGTGTGTGTGTGTGTGTGTGTGTGTGTGTGAGTATATATATATTTGTACATATATATATATATATATATATATATATATATATATATATATATATATATATATACATACATATATACATATATATGTATATTTATTTATTTATTTATTTATTTATTTATATATATACATATAGATATGTACACACACACACACATACATATATTACTCTCATATATATTTGTGTATACATGTATGTATCCATGTGTGTGTATGCGTATACCATCCATACATGCATCATCCCCCATAATAAAAGAGCCTGGCGCGCAGGCATTTCAAGCCGGGGTTTTTGTCTCGCCAGACCGCCCGCCCTCATGATGCGTCTTCCCTTGCCTGACGGAACGACCCCGAGTCAGAAGCGGTGGTCTGTTGTGGCTTATGGAGATGCGTTTAATAAAGGCGGGATGCGTGTGTGGGTGGGTGGGTGAGTGAGTGAGTGGGGGGGTGGGGGGTGGATGGGTGTGTGTGCGTGTTGGTGTCTGTGTGTGTGTGAGTGTCTGGGTCTACGTGTGTGTGTGTGTGTGTGTGTTTGTATGCGTTTGTGAGTGTGTGTATGTGTGTGTTTGTATGCGTTTGTGGGTGGGTGTGTGGGGAGGGGGTGTGTTTATCTGTCTGTGTATATGTATTTGTGTGTAGGGTGGATGGATTAAGCGCGATCTCTGGAAGTATTCAATGAGAAGGGTGAGTGGGTTTAATCTTATAGAATGACTTGATAGGCTGAATGGATTAAGAGTGGTTGCCGTTGGATGATTTTAGGCTTAAAGGGTGAGGAAAATGGGGTGGATTTATCATTTTAACTGGTATGATAAGGGCTGAAATATATATTAGATTAGAAGCTCATATTTAAAGAGAAAAAAGCATAATAAAACTCAAACTAAAGGCTTCGCTTTGTATTTTGTTTGTTTGTTTGCTAATTCGTGTTTCTCTATTGAAAGAACATACCTCCTCTACCTTTGATGATAATTTTAAGAAAAGGAAAGTCAAATTGAATTAATAAAACAGAAAAGAAGATAAATTACCCTTGTGAAAAAGAGATAAAAGAGGCATAAGAAAAAAATACTAGAAAGAGGATTTAGAAAATGATTGAAAATAATAAACGTTGATGAATGTTAATATATAAAAAGTAAAGAATTTAAATTCAATGAATACCAGTTTCTAGAAAGATGGCTGATAAAAAAAAAGGACATGGGAGTTATTTTAAAACCTAAAGAATGAAACGAAATAGATAGGTAAATAGAATAAATGACGAAAATGAAAGGATATTTAATAGATACATAATGAACACAAAAAATGGAATCAAGTGCATTAAGGAAAAAAATAGGAATAAAAAAGGTCAAAAGTAACTAAACTAAAAGTAACCCCCTTCCCCTCCCCTTCCCCCCCCCCCCCCAAGCCCCAACCCAGCGCCTGCAGACTGACTATTTTCCCCACGAGTAACAATGGATCCGGAGCGCGTGAAAATTCTTTCTCTCTCTCTTTCTCTCATTCTCTCTCTCTCTCTCTCTCTCTCTCTCTCTCTCTCTCTCTCTCTCTCTCTCTCTCTCTCTCTCTCTCCCTCTCTCCCTCTCTCTCTCTCTCTCTCTCTCTCTCTCTCTCTCTCTCTCTCTCTCTTTCTCTCTCTCTCGCTCTCTCTCTCTCTCTCTCTCTCTCTCTCTCTCTCTCTCTCTCTCTCTCTCTCTCTCTCTCTCTCTCTCTCTCTCTCTCTCTCTCTCTCTCTCTCTCTCTCTCTCTCTCTCTCTCTTCTCCTTTCCATCTCTCTCTCTCTACTTTTCCTTGCTTCCTCCTTTCCATCTCTATTCTGTCTCTCTCTCTCTCTCTCTCTCACTCTCTGTCCCCGACGTGGCGCCCTTATGGTCCATGACGTCAGAGAGGGAACACAACCCGCGTGCCTTGACGTCGTCCCTCGCTCTTGCCACAATTGGAGGTCGTCCGAGGTCGTTCGGAAAGGGGGGGGATTGTGGCATTCCTTTCTTTGCGGTTTTGGCTTGCGGTTGTCTGGTACTTCAGTTTCGGTGTTATCGTTATTATCATCATCCTTCCCCTCCTCTTTTTCTTTTTCATTATTATTTTCGTTATTATTATTATTATTATTATTATTTTTACTCTTTCTCTCTTTCTTTATATCTTTCTCTTTCTCTTTTTCTTCCTCCCTCCCTCTCAGTTTCCTCTTGCATAATCTCTTCATGTCTATACTCTTCTCCTCCGCCCTTGTCTCGTAATATCCACTTCTTTAATACTAACCTTAGTCTTCTCTCTCTCTTTATTTCACACTTTTTCTCTATCCCCCTCCCACCCTACCTCACGCCCGCCCACCCTACCTCACCCAGCTCTTAGCTAGAACCACAATATGTCTGTGGAAGACAGCTATTCCTCCCCCGCAGGCTATCGTCTCCTCTCTCTCTCCTTATGTCCCTCTCCCTTCTCCCTTTAACATATCTACTTTCTCCTCTCTCCCCCCTCCTCCTCCTCATCCTCCTCCTCATCCTCCTCCTTCTTATTCTATTACTCCTTTCCTCTCTTTCTCCCTAGTACTCATTCCTTTCCCCGCTTTCTCTCATCTTTTCCTTCTCGCCACTCCCCTTTCTACCTGTCCTTCTTCCTCTTCCCTCTCCCCTCTTTGCTTTCCCCTTTTCACCCTTCGGCTCTTCCTGTCTCACCTGTCCTCTTCTCTCTTTTGTTTTTCGTGCCTCAACTGTCCTTTTTCCTCTTCTCTCTTTCTCACTCCTTTTCTCACCTGTCCTTTTTTCTCTCCCCTATCCCTTTCCCCTCTGGCCTCTCTACCATTTTCGTTCTTTCCTTCTTACCTATCCTCTCCTCTCTCCCCTTGTCCCTCCCCTTTTCCCCTTTGTCCTCTGTCCCTCCCCCATCATCCCCTCTCTGCTGTCAAGTCCATGTGTTGTTCACCATTGCTTTACAATCTCATAACGCCTCTTCTTGTTCTCCTATTCTTTCTTTCTCTCTCTTTCTCTCTCTCTCTATCTCTCTCTCTCTCTCTCTCTCTCTCTCTCTCTCTCTCTATATATATATATATATATATATATATATATATATATATATATATATATATATATATATATATATATTTCTCTCTCACTCTTTCACTCTTCCTCTCCGTCCTATCTATTATTTTCATGTGGGTGCTTATTCTTTATCTCCTCTCCTTCCTCCCTCCCTCCCCCTCCCCCCTCCTCCCTTCTCTTCTTTCTTCTTCTCTCTTCTTCTTTCTCTCTCTCTTTCTCTCTCTCTCTTTCTCTCTCTCTTTCTCTCTCTCTCTCTCTTCCTCTCTCTCTCTCTCTTCCCTTCTCTCTCTCTCTCTCGCTCTCCTCACTCTTATTTCCTTAATCTTTTCATTTATCGTAGACTGAGACACATGCCAAAAAAAAGGATAATAATAAAGTAATGAAAGAGAAAAGGGGAAAAAATTTCAATTTTCCGGCCAGTTAATTGATCAATTTCCTCTTCTTTCTGCAGTAGTGGAAGGGGGAGGGGGTCAGGCATTAGGGGGGGGTAGTTAGTGAGTGAGGGATACGGGGGGAAGGGTACGAAACACGGATGGCATGTGTGGGTTAACAGGAGTTAACATTAACCAATTACTCAATTAGGGTCATACGGGGACGCTGAGAGAGAGAGAGGAAGAGAGGGAGAGGGAGAGAAAGAGAGACAGAGACAGAGAGTGCGAGCGAGCGAGCGAGCGCGTGAGCAAGAGAGAGAGGGGGGGAGAGAAAGAGTGAGAGAGAGAGAGAGAGAGAGAGAGAGAGAGAGAGAGAGAGAGAGAGAGAGAGAGAGAGAGAAAGGGGAAGAGAGGAAAAGTGCAATAGTACATGCTTGGAAGGTAGAGTCGGGAAGGGGTGCGGAGGGGAGGGGAGCAGAAGTAGAGAAGAGGAAGGGGAGAAGGAGATGGAAATGGAGCAGAAAAAAATGGAAGACGGTAAAATATAGTTGGGGGAGGGGGAAGAGGGAGGAGAGGAGAGGAGAGGAGAGGAAATGGTTAGATGAGGAGAGAAG
>BOPN01000073.1:125000-132500 GCA_017312705.2 Penaeus japonicus
TCTCTTGTTCTTTATTATGAGATAAGTTCGTAATATGATGGGTAAGGAACATGCAAACGCTACAGAGTGGCCGTTTCTCGTGTATGCTTGTACGCGAGATAGTTTCGTATGCAAGAAGTACGGGATTTTTTCTTTTTCTTTCTTTTCTTTTTTTCTTTTTAGGTCTTTTTTTATTACATAATCTTGATGACGAGGAAAGTTTTGTATGAATAGTTCCATTTCAGCAAAAGTTTCTGTATTGCTTCCCCATCTTTATTCCTACGAGTCAACAGTGGGCATTTTAAGCCCCGTGTATATTCCTTTCTTTTGCGTGCGTGTCTGAACTCCGAATCACGGTAGAAACATATTCGCTATTATGCAATACTGCAATCAGTCAGAAGTGCTTGACTAATGAGAGTACAGTTGCAACATAACATGAATTTTTTGATTCGTGACAATGTAGTCCCAATAAAATGGCAGATTAATGACAGTGCAGTTCCAGTAAAACATAATTGACAGATTAATGACAATGCAACAGCAATAAACATTAATGGCAATGCAACTATAATCAACATTAATGACAATGCACCTGCAATATAACATAAATTCTAGATTCCCAAGAATGCAGCTGCAATAGAACAATAAATTCTGGATTCATGACAAGGCGATAGAGCATGAATGTTTTATCAATGAGGGAAAAAGAATGCAATGAAAACGTGAGACCCGAACGCTGCAAAAAAAAAAAAAAGACCGGTATCAACAGCAGAAAAGATTTTTTTCCCGTCGAAATAATCGTCATTGATGCTCTCTTTGACTTTTACGACCTGCAATTCGAAGGGCCGTTGAAACTGTCATATTTAATTGCAAAAGAATAAAAGATAGAGAAAATAAACCGCGACTGGGTAGTTACTGAGTGCAATACCGGTGACGTGAACAGGAAACAGAAGTGCCAAAATGAAAAGGGAAAAAGGAAATGAACAGAAAAAAAATGTTAATCGAACTAAAAAAAAAAAAAAAAAAAAAAAATCACCAACAGTGACGATATCATCAGGAGAGGAAAACGCAGGGAATACGAAAGTTTAATGACAGACGAACTTTTTTTTTTTTTTTTTTTTTTTGGGGGGAAAAAAAAAAAAAAAAAAAAAAAAAAAAAAAACAGGAGTGAAAGTTGCCTTGCATTAGTATTGGTTATGCGAATGGGGCATCGCACAGGGAATGGCGTCGGTGGCCGTCGAGTCCGCTATTACCTCAAGGTAAGAGGGCCAGGCGGAGAGGGGGACAGGATCCTTTATGGTCCTGGAGGAATGTCCGAGGTATTGCATGCAACATAGGACTGCATTAAAGGAGCTAGACATCGATGCCGGAGAGTCTGGTGGGGGTGATCCTTTCGGAGAGGGGGAGATGGGAGGGGTTGTGATTTGTGCTGAGGAGGGTCCTCTCTCTCTTTCTCTCTTACTTTCTTTCTGTATTTTCCCCCTCTCTATGTTCTCCCTCCCTCCTTTTCTCTCTCTTCTCCGTCCCCCTGTTTCTCTCATTCCCTCCCTCCTCCTCTCCCACCCCCTCTCTCTCCTTCCCTCTTCCATCCTTTCTCTCCCACCCCTCCCTCCCTCCCCCCTCTTCAAATTGAACAGAGCAGGTGCGATGAGAATTTTCCAGCCAGACGAGTTTCATTGGGCGTTTGAAGAAAGGCGCGACGCTACGTAAAGCAGCCGATCCGTGCGAGCCTTTCAGTGCCAGAGAGCGAGGTAGAAGGGGGAAAGACGTGGGGAACACAGGCAAGGGAGTAAGGCGAAATGGAGGAAGAAGAGGAAATGGGGAAATATTTTTTTGTTTGAGGAATAGTGATGGTGAGAGAGGGAATTAAGATAGCTAGAGAGAGAGAGAGAGAGAGAGAGAGAGAGAGAGAGAGAGAGAGAGAGAGAGAGAGAGAGAGAGAGAGAAAGAAAGAAATAGAAAAAAGAGAGAGAGGAAAAATAACAAAAATATAAATCAAATAAGACCGCGACGAAAGCTGCGAACAGAAAGACCAAAAGAAAACAGAGTTAAGATAACAATAGAAGTTGGGAAAAATGGATAAAGACCAAGAAATGTCTTCACGGTATGAATGTATACGCCTTTATTTACGCGTTTGTAGGTATGTGTGTGTGTATGTGTATGTATGTGTGTGTGTGTGTGTGTGTGTGTGTGTGTGTGTGTGTGTGTGTCTGTGTGTGTCTGCATTTCTGTCTGTCTGTCTGCATCTTTGTAAGCATGCACTTGTATCTATGCACGTGCATGTATGTATGTATGTATGTATGTATGTATGTATGTATGCCTGCGTGTGCGTGGGTGCCCTTACGCAACTCAAGCGCTACATATTGAGACCAATAGGAAAAGCATGTCACGGAAGCAGGAGAGGGAAAGAATGGGACTGTAATAGGGGAGAAAATTGAACCGACGTTCAAGTTGCGAGCGGAAGCCATTAGCGACGGCGGCGAACCCAAGAGGCTGGTATAGCGGGCTCAGGTAGCAAGCAGGGCGGCTGACTTACTTACTTACTTACTTGACGTGCGGGTGACTCTCTCGCGCGTGACTTTCTTCGGTCTTGCTTGCTTGCTTGCTTGATTCGTTGTTTGATCTTGCTTGCTTGCTTGAATGTGTGTGCTTGTGATTCCTTGCTTGACTCGTTGTTATTTTCTTTGTTTTTGCTTTCTTGAATGTGCGTGCTTGCTTTCTTTGGTCTTCTTGCTTGACCCGTGATTTTATTTGGTCTTGCTTCTCCATTTTTTTTTTTTTACGACTACTTGTTTGACTCGTTATTTTGTTTGATTTACCTTGCTTGATTCTTCGTACTTGCTTTTTTGCGAGTTCTTGGTTGACTCGTAAATGTGCATTATCCTGCTTGCTCTCTTGGGCCTACTTGCTTGACTCGTATTTTATTTTGCTTGGTTTTGCTGTTTGATTCTCCGTACTTGTTTTGTTGCTTATTTAGCTTTTCTTCACTTGCCGAAGTCTTGCTTGGGCTCTCTTAACTGACGCGTTATCCTCCTCTCCTGATTGACCTTGCTTGCTTGATTGTTTTGTTTGTGCTTGCTTTTCTTACTTATCTTACTTTTCTTCACTTGCCGACGAGAGTTGTTTGGGTTTTTCTTACTTGTTCCTTTGTTTATTTTTCTTTGCTTCTCTGTAAGTCATCCACAGGCAACTCTCCTCACCCTTCCCCCTCCCCTCTTTCGCATTTACTTCCACATTCCCTCACTCATTACCCCCCCCCCCCCTCCCCACACACGCACCCCGCCCCACCCCGCATCAACACCCCTGTCCTCTCCCCNAAACATATATATATATATATATATATATATAATGTCCATGTTTCCAGTCCTAGGGAAGGATAACAGAAAAAAAAAGAATATATGATATAATATAATGTATATAATATAACTGTATAAAATAACTATAAGGATAATGATGCATATTGGTTAAACGTTTTGATTGCGTTAGATGATATACTACGAGACTTTATCTGAATTTTTAAAACTATCCTTAATTGCAAGTATATACCTTTAGAAGATGTAGTATTTAACAAAAAGTAGACCAACAGACAGAGAGAAAACGTACAAGAAAGGGAGCGAGATACATAGATAGATAGATAGAGAGATAGAGAGATAGATAGATACATAGATAGATAGATAAATATATGTAAGTGCAAATACGCAATTACAAATATATGTACATACATATTTTTATGCGCTAATCACAAATACACGTATAAAAATGGACAAATACATTGAAGTTCATATACATAGATATAGATTGATTGATAGATAGGTAAATAGATAGATAGATAACCCTCCCCTGCTCACACGTACACAGCTGCGTTTATGCATGTTTGCATATAGAAACAAGTGAGTTATTTGCCCGAGCGCGTTGTCGGTGGGTGAGAATTAAAGGGCTACGGTGAGGGACCATGTATGAGAATGCATGTTGCATGACAGGGAACGAAAGACAAGGAGAAAGGAGGGAGAGAGGAGGAAAAGAGACAGGGAGAGGTGGTAGAAAGACGGAGAAAGGAGGGAGAGAGACAGGGAGAGGAGGATGAGAGGCGAAGAGAGGAGAGAGCGAGACGGAGAGAGGAGGAGGAGAGACGAAAAGAGGAGGAAAAGAGACGGAGAGAGGAGGAAAAGAGACAGGGAGAGGTGGTAGACAGACGGGGAGAGGAGGAAAAGAGACAGGGAGAGAGGTGGTAGAGAGACGGAAAAAGGAGGGAGAGAGACGGAGAGAGGAGGAAAAGAGACAGGGAGAGGTGGTAGAAAGACGGAGAAAGGAGGGAGAGAGACAGAATGAGCAGGAAGAGAGACAGGGAGAGGAGGATGAGAGGCGAAGAGAGGAGAAAGCGAGACGGAGAGAGGAGGAGGAGAGACGAAAAGAGGAGGAAATGAGACGGAGAGAGGGAATGGAAGTAGAAGAGTTGGGACAGAGAGGTGGATAGAGAGGGGTAGAAAATCTCTGGGTATTTGCACGCCCCTATTCCGTTCTCAGGCCTAACATGGTGAAGCCTGAGGTGAGATGTTGTTGAAAGTAGGTTGCCTTTGATATTGTGTGGGTTGGGGAGGACCTGAGGTATTATTAATCTCTCTCTCTCTCTCTCTCTCTCTCTTTCTTTCTTTCTTTCTTTCTTTCTTTCTCTCGCTCCACCTTCCTAGCCCTCTTTCCTTAACCCCCATTCCCCTCTTCTCTTCCTCTCCCTTTCCTTCTCTCCACCTACCCATATCTCTCTTCCTCTCCTCCTCTTCTCTCCCCCCCCCTTTCTCTTTCTCTCCCTCTCTTTCTCTCTGTCTCTCTCTCTCTCTCTCTCTCTCTCTCTCTCTCTCTCTCTCTCTCTCTCTCTCTCTCTCTCTCTCTCTCTCTCTCTCTCTCTCTCTCTCTCTCTCTCTCTCTCTCTCTCTCTCTCTCTCTCTCTCTCTCTCTCTCTCTCTCTCTCTCTCTCTCTTTCTCTCTCTTTTTCTCTCTTTCTCTCTTTCTATCAAACACAGAGAGAGAGAAAGAGAGAGAAAGAGACAGACAGAGAGAGAAAGAGAAAGGAATAGAGGCAAGAGGCATCGATGCGCAGGCCCCTCCTCCCAACGGGCGATCAGCGCTAAATCCATATAATCATTAAGGCACATTTCATGTCGTTAACAAAAGGGTGTCCAGCTTATACTATCCAAATTAATGACATTAGACACGCGAAAACCAATTGTCATTTGTGCGCCGATTGTATTCTGCGGTTTACGGAGCTGAGGTTTGCGGGGTCTGGTAGCGTTCCGTTAGGTGATTTTTCTCTTTTTTCTTCTTCTCTTTTTCTTTTTCTTTCTCTTGTTCTTTATTATGAGATAAGTTCGTAATATGATGGGTAAGGAACATGCCTTTTCTCGTGTATGCTTGTACGCGAGATAGTTTCGTATGCAAGAAGTACGGGATTTTTCCTTTTTCTTTCTTTTCTTTTTTTCTTTTTAGGTCTTTTTTTATTACATAATCTTGATGACGAGGAAAGTTTCGTATGAAGAGTTCCATTTCAGCAAAAGTTTCTGTATTGCTTCCCCATCTTTATTCCTACGAGTCAACAGTGGGCATTTTAAGCCCCGTGTATATTCCTTTCTTTTGCGTGCGTGTCTGAACTCCGAATCACGGTAGAAACATATTCGCTATTATGCAATACTGCAATCAGTCAGAAGTGCTAGACTAATGAGAGTACAGTTGCAACATAACATGAATTTTTTGATTCGTGACAATGTAGTCCCAATAAAATGGCAGATTAATGACAGTGCAGTTCCAGTAAAACATAATTGCCAGATTAATGACAATGCAACAGCATTAAACATTAATGGCAATGCAACTATAGTCAACATTAATGACAATGCACCTGCAATATAACATAAATTCTAGATTCCCAAGAATGCAGCTGCGATAGAACAATAAATTCTGGATTCATGACAAGGCGATAGAGCATGAATGTTTTATCAATGAGGGAAAAAGAATGCAATGAAAACGTGAGACCCGAACGCTGCAAAAAAAAGACCGGTATCAACAGCAGAAAAGATTTTTTTTCCCGTCGAAATAATCGTCATTGATGCTCTCTTTGACTTTTACGACCTGCAATTCGAAGGGCCGTTGAAACTGTCATATTTAATTGCAAAAGAATAAAAGATAGAGAAAATAAACCGCGACTGGGTAGTAGTTACTGAGTGCAATACCGGTGACGTGAACAGGAAACAGAAGTGCCAAAATGAAAAGGGAAAAAGGAAATGAACAGAAAAATGTTAATCGAACTAAAAAAAAAAAAAAAAAAAAAAAATCACCAACAGTGACGATATCATCAGGAGAGGAAAACGCAGGGAATACGAAAGTTTAATGACAGACGAACTTTTTTTGGGGGGAAAAAGAAAAAAAAAGAAAAAAAAAAAAAAAACAGGAGTGAAAGTTGCCTTGCATTAGTATTGGTTATGCGAATGGGGCATCGCACAGGGAATGGCGTCGGTGGCCGTCGAGTCCGCTATTACCTCAAGGTAAGAGGGCCAGGCGGAGAGGGGGACAGGATCCTTTATGGTCCTGGAGGAATGTCCGAGGTATTGCATGCAACATAGGACTGCATTAAAGGAGCTAGACATCGATGCCGGAGAGTCTGGTGGGGGTGATCCTTTCGGAGAGGGGGAGATGGGAGGGGTTGTGATTTGTGCTGAGGAGGGTCCTCTCTCTCTTTCTCTCTTACTTTCTTTCTGTATTTTCCCCCTCTCTATGTTCTCCCTCCCTCCTTTTCTCTCTCTTCTCCGTCCCCCTGTTTCTCTCATTCCCTCCCTCCCTCCCTCTCCCACCCCTCTCTCTCCCTTCCCTCTTCCATCCTTCTCTCCCACCCCTCCCTCCCTCCCCCCCTCTTCAAATTGAACAGAGCGGTGCGATGAGAGGCTATTTCCAGCCAGACGAGTTTCATTGGGCGTTTGAAGAAAGGCGCGACGCTACGTAAAGCAGCCGATCCCGTGCAGAGCCTTTCAGTGCCAGGAGAGCCACTCCCGAGGTAGAAGGGGGAAAGACGTGGGGAACACAGGCAAGGGAGTAAGGCGAAATGGAGGAAGAAGAGGAAAACTGGAATTTTTTTTTTTTTGTTTGAGGAATCGTGATGGTGAAAGAGGGAATTGAGATAGCTAGGGAGAGGGAGAGAGAGAGAGAGAGAGAGAGAGAGAGAGAGAGAGAGAGAGAGAGAGAGAGAGAGAGAGAGAGAGAGAGAGAGAGAGAGAGAGAGAAAGAGAAAGAAAGAAAGAAAGAAAGAAAGAGAAAGAAATAGAAAAAAGAGAGAGAGGAAAAATAACAAAAATAAAAATCAAATAAGACCGCAACGAAAGCTGCGAACAGAAAGACCAAAAGAAAACAGAGTTAAGATAACAATAGAAGTTGGGAAAAATGGATAAAGACCAAGAAATGTCTTCACTGTATGAATGTATACGCCTTGATTTACGCATTTGTAGGTATGTGTGTGTGTATATGTATGTGTGTGTGTGTGTGTCTGTG
>BOPN01000073.1:157307-164807 GCA_017312705.2 Penaeus japonicus
TCGCCCGCCGCCGCCGACCGCCCCTGTAAGAATATTGGATCGCTCGAGACTCCTCGCCCGTGAAGAGATGGATGGAAAGCCACGAATGGGGATTAGGAGGGGGGGGAGGGGAAGGAGGGAAGGGAGTGGAGGATGGGGGGAATGGGAAGAGAGAGGAAGGAGGAAAGGATGGGGGATATATGCAAGGGGTGGGTGATAATGTGGGTGGGGGAAATGGGAGGGGAGGGGAAGGGAGGGGAGGATGGGGGGAATGGGAAGAGAGAGGAAGGAGGAAAGGATGGGGGATATATGCAAAGGGTGGGGATAATGTGAGTGGGGGAAATGGGAGGGGATGGGATAATATGGGTGGGGGAAATGGGAGGACAGGGATGAATAGGGAGGGAGGGAAAGAGAAAAGGGAGTGGAGAATGGGGGTGGGGGAAATGGGAGAGGAGAATTGGGATGGGGGAAATGGGAGGGGAAGGGAGAATAGGGAGTGGGGGAAGAGGAAAAGGAGGGGAGTGAGAGGGGAAAGGGAAACGGGATGAGGGATATGGGTGAGTGAAGGATGGGAGGGGGAGGAGGGCAAAAGGGGAAAAAGGGAGAAGAGGAATAGGGAGAATGGAAGAATGGGGTAATGTCGGGATATGGAGGAGGAGATAGAAGGAGAAAAAGAAGAAGAAGAAGAAGAAGAAGGAAGGAAGAAAGAAAAGAGGAGAGGTAGGAAAGAAAAGGATATACAGAAGAGAAGATAGAAGGGGAAGGGGAAGGGGGAGTGGAAAGAGAAAAGGGGAAGGGGGTGAGGAGGAGCCGCCACGGGGGGGGGGGGATGTTTATGGTAGCAGGTCGCACGGAGAGTTAATGGAGTCGAAGCAGCCTTTATGCTCGAAGAAGAATTTGTGATATTAACGTATAGAGAAGGGGGAGGTGGGGAGCGGGGAGGAGGAGGGGGATATCAGAAGAAGGATGAGTTGATAAGGATGAAAGGCTGTTGAAATTGATGCTCTGTCCCTCTACCTCTCCTCCTCCCCCTCCCCCTCCCCCTCCCCCTCCCCCCACCCCTCTCTCCCTCTCCCCCTACCTCTCTCCCACCTCCCCCTTCTCCGTCTTTTCTTCACTTTCTCTCTTTCTCTCTTTCTCTCTCTCCCCCCTCTCTTTCTCTCTCTTTCTCTCTCTTTCTCTTTCTCTAGGTATCTCTGTCTGTCTGTTTGTCCCGCCTTCTCTCTGTCTCTCGCTCTGTCTGTCTGTTTCTGTCTCTGTATGTATGTCTCTCTCTTTCTTTCCTACCTCCCTCCCTCCTTCCCTCCTTCCCTCCTTCCCTCCCTCTCTATCTCATATCATCCTCCCCCTGTCTCTCCCTTTCCTTTCCTAAGCCCCTTCTTCTCTCCAGTAATGTGACTTGTTTTTATGTTTCTCATATAACTCCGATTATGAAATATTTGCTTTACGAAATGTTATATGAAGTAACATAACATTTTAATCCCTTCTGCCCTTCGTAGTGTAAGCAGTAATTACGACGGGAAAAAAGACTATTTTCTGTAATTGCGTGAGCACTAGTGACCAACTTTCGTTCTTTTTTCTTTCTTTTTCTTTCAAATGTATTTTTTTCGTCGGACTTAATTATTCATGACTTATTTCGCAATGTTGATTTTTTTTTTCCGTTTAGACTTCAATGTGATTATTGCGTTATACTATATATATATATATATATATATATATATATATATATATATATATACATATATATATATATATATATAATTTTTTTTAGAATGAGTTGTTGTATTAGTATGTTTATATCTTTCTTGTTGATAGCGTTCTCTTTACTACTTTTATTATTATCATTATTCGTATCATCATTATCTTGAGATTTATTATCATTGTCATCATTATTATCATTTTTGTTATTATTTATTGTTTGTGATCGTCATCATCATCATTACTATTATTTTTATTATTATTATTATTATTATTATTATTATTAATTATTATTACCTCTATATAACCATCATCATCAGTACTATTGATAATACGATTATTATTATTTTTACCATCATTATTGCCGTTACTACGATCATTATCATTGCAATTAATAGCATGAGTTGTATTGCCATTACTATATATATATTTTTTATAATTACGTTCTTGTCATACCCTAATGGCAACATAAGCACAGACCGGCAATTATTTTTGGCAAAGTTCGTAGCAGACTTACTCGTAACATTATTTCTTGCAAACTACCCTTGATTTCACTTCGTTTTCGTTCATTATGGCTGAACGTTTGTTTCTGGCAACGAAAGATTTTTGTCCGAAAATATACAGAAGATTTTCTTTTCTTTTCGTTTTTTTTTTTTTCCTTCTTCAAATTACGTTGTAAGATCATTTGTTTGAGAATCTTTGAGAAGGAAGAGATATTCTGTGGGCCATTTACTTGAGAATCTTCGAGAAGGAAAGTGTCAAAGAAGAGAAAAAAGTTTAACCCTAACTTGCAAATGGTTCCTGATTATGATAAAGATATGGACGTTATCCATTTTATTGCTCACTTACCTTGGATTATTTTTTCAAATAAGTATAGACATTTGTTTTTCCTCTGTGGCAAAAATATACTTGCAAGGTTAGTGATGATTTGATAATCGATTTGTGATGATTATAATTAAAATACAACAATGTGGTTCGGATATATTGCATTCCCCAAACCATCACCAATCTCTCAGGTGCATCTCCGTTTCGACAAGAAAACAAAAGATATGAAGACGTATAACAATAAAGAAAAAAAATGGGAATCGCAGATAACCCACCAGGCCCCCATTTCAGATTGGATTAACAATGCCCTTGCAAGAACAAACCTAAATATAAATTCAGTTGACTCTTGCAAGCGAAATATCCACGATTGCCTCGTGAGTCTCTGGCTTCCGGTCTTTCCTCGGGATAACAATACCATGTTTCCACCCCGACCCTGAGAGTCATAAGATCGAATATAGGCCTCTTCTGTGTTGGATTACGGCCGTAATAACGTGACGTGTGCAGGGCTCTTTCACGTCAGAACGTAAGATTTGTTGACATGTCGGAAAGCCTGGGGGGAAGGGGGGAAAGGGGCACTGTTCCTTCTAAATATGACAGGTTATTACTAGTGGAGGGATTAAATAACACCCTATATGATGTCACTGTGCGTGTAAGCTGTTGATTTATGTGGTCACATGCTGCGAGGGGCTTATTTATTTGCTTATATTATTTCTTGTCCCTTTCTTTTCTTTTCTTTTTTTGTTCATTTATTTTTTTTATGTAAGACCTTCTGGATACTCTTCAGCTATGATATCTAAGTTTATTTATGCTTGGTGGATACTCTTCGTTTACTTTGAGAGGAATAAAGACAAAATGGTAAGGAAGAGGAAGAAGAAGGGGGAGAGAAGAAGAAGAGGAAGAAGAGAGGGTGGAGGAGGAGGAGAAGAAGAAGAAAGGGGAAGAGGTGGAGGAGAAAAAGAAAAATAAGAAGGGGGAGGAGAAGAAGATAAAAAGGATAGAGAAAAGAAGAGGAGGAAGAGGGGGGAGAGAAGAAGAAGAGGAAGAAGAGAGGGTGGAGGAGGAGAAGAAGAAGAAGGGGGAGGAGGTGGAGGAGAAAAAGAAAAATAAGAAGGGGGAGGAGAAGAAGATAAAAAGGATAGAGAAAAGAAGAGGAGGAAGAAAAAGAATAAGAAGACATGGCCGTCTGTATTCGCCTGGTCAACGATGTATAGAATGTATTCAGATTATTACGGTTTCTCCGCCATGGTCATCGATAGAGACTATTGCGTGTGCGTTTCAGGGTGAATGAATATCAGGAGAATGTCATTGGGATCTGTTATTATTAGAGGTTGTAATCGTAGTTGTTGTAGCAGCGGTATGGTTGTTAGTTTTATTGTTGTTTTTATCATTGTTGGTATTATTGCTATATTATCATTATCATTATTTTATTATTATTGTTATTAGCTTTGTTGATATTGCTACCGTTGCTATGGTGTGTTTTTTTTTTATTTATTATCTGTTATTATTCTTATTGTTATTGTTATCATCGTTATTATTATAATTATCATTACAATTAAGTTGATGATCATCCTCCGTCATCACCGTCATCATCACCACCACCACCACTATATCCACCACTGCCATTATCATCATCAGCACCACCCCTATCATTAATTAATTGATCTAATTATCCTCCGAATTTCCCTTGCCTATTATCCTATTTCTATCTACGGTTCATTTTCCTTTTTTTAACTTCTATTTCCTTATTTGTCTTTCTTCTCTTCGTTGTGTTATTTTTTCTTCTTTTTCAGGGATAGGTATATTTTTCAATCTTTTCTACGCATTTATTCTTTTTTCTTGTCCTTGTCCTTTTCTTGTCTTTTCTTACGCAGTTCTTTTTTCATAAAATTGTTTCTGTCATTATCTCTAACTAGTTACAATAGTGGGAATTATTATGTACTGTTCATAAGCATTGTCCTCATTATGAATATTATTATTATCATGAATATTTTCTTCATCACCATCACCATGATTTTCATCAGCCCCATAACCATCACCACCACCACCCTCACACACACACACACACACACACACACACACACACACACACACACACACACACACACACACACACACACACACACACACCAATACTACCCCCCGCCCCCCATCACCCCCCACCCCCATCAAGCCCCAATACCCCTCACACACTAACCATCCCCTCTCCCCTCTCTTCCCCCCCCCCCTCCCCCGGTCCTCCTCGCCCCTCCAGACGCAGCAGCGGCAGCGGCGACTCGAGCTCCCGCCTCGGCAAGCCGCCCCTCGTCAAGAAGAACTCCGGCCCGGCGACCTCGGGGAGCCAGCGCTACCTGTGGATCCGGGTGGCGCTCTTCGAGAAGGTGCTGGCCAAGATCATCGACTACCTGGTGCAGAATAGCAAGTAGGTGGGGGTGGGGAAGGGTGGGTAGGAAGGGAGGGAGGGGGAGGGAGGGAGAGTGAGGGAGAAAGGGGAGAGAGGGAGGGAGGGAGAGAGGGGAGAGAGGGAGGGTGGGAGGGAGAGGGAGGGTGGGAGGGAGAGAGAGAGAGGGAGGGAGAGAGAGAGAGAGAGAGAGAGAGAGAGAGAGAGAGAGAGAGAGAGAGAGAGAGAGAGAGAGAGAGAGAGAGAGAGAGGGGGGGGGAGAGGGAAGAGAGGGAGAGGGAAGAAAGAGAAGAAAGAGAGAGGAGAGGGAAGGGAAGGGATAGGGGGACGGAGAGAGGAGTGGGAAAGGGAAGAAGCGAAGGTGCGTGCTGGCCAAGACTACCTGGTGCAGAATAGCAAGTAGTTGGGGGAGAAATAGGGAAGGGATTGGGGTGGGTACGATGTAGGGAAAGGGAGAAAGGGAAGGTTGCTGTCTAAGATCATCGACTACCTGCTTGCAGGATATTGCAAGAGGTGGGGAAGGGGATGGGGGGGCTGGTCGTGGGGGTATGGGGATGGGGGAAGAGGGGGAGGAAAGGCAGGTGCTAGTCAAAATTATCGAGTACCTGGTTCAGAATAGCAAGTAGGAGGGGTAGGGAGGGGATGGGGGACGAAGGGCTGAGAAAGGGGTAAGGAGGGGAAGGGGGAGAAGATGCAGCATAACAATTAGGTGGGAGAGGATAGGGTGAGTGGGCGGGAAGGGGGAGGAAATAGAGTTGCAGAATAGCAAGTAGGGGGGTGAGGGGAAGGTAGGGATGGTTAGGGGAGGGGAAGGGAGAAAGGGGAAGTGCAGAATAGGAAGTAGGTGGAGAGAGTAGGGAAAAGGGAAAGAAGGTAGAGGCTTGGAGGAAGAGAGGTGAGGGGAAGAAAAGGGGAAAGGAAGAAGGGAGGTGAGGGGGAGGAGGAAGGGAGTCGAAAATAGATGAATAGTAAAGTGAGGAGGAAAAGGAGGAAATAAAGGGGTAGGAGGGAAGAGGAGGAAAAGAGGGGAAGAAGGAAAGGAGAAGAATAGCGGGCGGGGAAATAGGAAGAAAACGAAGATAAAGAAAAGATAAAAATGGGCGAGGGAGATGTGGTTGGACATCGGGAGGGTGATGAGTGTGATGATTTCGTGTGATGTGCTGATGTAATAATTATATCTTTATTGATATTGATATAGAGGGAAATGTGCAGATGACGTTAACATTGATTGTGAGAATAAGGAGGATGATACAAATACTAAGGCAATCCTGTTTCTCATCCTTCAGCAAATACTACGAGCGGGATTCCCTAGTGGCAGACCCCGACTACGGCACCATCCTCAGCTCCCTTCTAGGTAGGTCGCCTTGACCCTTGACCTTTGACCCCGTTTCCTAGAGTCTTGGCTTTTGACCTGTGCCCTAAGAATCTAAGTTCTAGACCCGTGACCTCGTTTGAGTGTCTTGGCTCGTGTCCAGTCAGTAATGTAATATGAATCTTCGTAATATGTAATGCCATTATGTATAAGTATGATATGATATATGTTTTTTTTTTTTTTTTTTTTTTTTTTTTAACCAAACTTTGAGAACTAATTTTTACTTCAAATTTCCCTACCTTCCCAAATTTCGCTCTTCACTCTCCCTCTTTCCATTTTTCTCTTCTCCTCCTCCATCTTCTTCCCTCCTCCTCCTCCCCTCCTTCTCCCTTTCCCTGTCTCTTCCCTCCTCGTCCTCCTCCTCCTCCTCCTCCTCCTCCTCCTCCTTCCCTCCCTCCATCCCTCTGTCACCTCTCCCATCTATATACTCACCTTCACCCCTCCATCCCCACCTCCTTCTCTCCTTCACCCCCCCCTCCTATCTACCCATTCGCCCAACCCTCCAACCCCCCCTTCCCCCCCCCCCTACCTCTTACCTCTCTCTCTTTCAACCCTTCCTTCCATATCCCCACCTTTTCACCTCAACCCCCAATTCCTTTCCTCTAACCTCCACTTATTTTTACATTTAACCTCCACCTTCCCCACCTCCTCCCCTAATCTTTCTCCTCCACCTTCCCCTCCTTCTCCTTCACGTTTCCCCACCTCCTCCGTCTTTTCCCCCATCTCCTCCACATCCTCCTCCTATCCTTCCCCCATCTCCTTCCCTTCCACCTTCCCCTCCCTCTCCTTTACCTTTCCCCACCTCCTTCGCCCTTCCCCCATCTCCACATCCTCCTCCTATCTTTCCCACATCTCCTTCTCTTCCACCTTCCCCTCCTTCCCCCCTCCACCTCTTTTCCCTCCACCTTCCCCTCCTCCCCCCTTCCACCTTCCCCTCCTCCCCCCTTCCACCTTCCCCTCCTTCCCCCTCCACCTTCCCCTTCTTCCCCCTTCCACCTTCCCCTTCTTCCCCCTCCACCTTCCTCTTCTTCCCCCTTCCACCTTCCCCTCCTTCCCCCCCTTCCACCTTCCCCTCCTCCCCCCTTCCACCTTCCCCTCCTCCCCCCTTCCACCTTCCCCTCCTCCCCCCTTCCACCTTCCTCTTTTTCCCCCTTCCCCCTCCACCTCTTTTCCCCCACCTCCGACACCCCCCCCCCCACCTGACGCAGTGGGTCCTTGCGCCCTGGAC
>BOPN01000073.1:179807-199807 GCA_017312705.2 Penaeus japonicus
AAACCTCTGTGCGGCGGAGGAGGAGATGGAAGACTCGAGTTATTTGGGGCGGTTTGTTTTTTCTGTCGGAGAGGGAGGGGATGGGGAGGAGGGGGAAGGGTGGGTTGGTTGGTTGGGAGGGAAGGAGGAAAGGTAGGGATGGTTGGATGGGGGTGGGTGATGGGGAGTGGAGGAAGGAATGGGAACGAGAGTGAGTGACAGAGAGAGAGAGAGAGAGAGGGAGGGAAGAACGAGAATTGAGGACAGTCAGAAAGAGAAAGAGAGGAATAATAAGAAGAAAACAAAAGGAGAGAGAGAAAAAGAAATATAAATAGAAAGAAACAACATTCCAGAAAGATCGAGAGATAGAAATAGTAATAAAAACAGAGAGAGAGAGATAGAAAACAGAAATCGAAAGAGAAAGAAGGGAGATTGCAGAGTCCCAGTGCGTGCAAACTCTCATTGTTGATTCTAATCGCGAGCAAAACCCGGGGAACGGCGCGGCGTCGCAAGCCGTACCAAAGGACAAGGGAACAGAATCGAGAAATAGGTCCATTTTGGCGGAAGATGAAACGCGAAGGAAACGTCAATAACACGAGTTTGTTATGAATGAACTTTTGTCTCGCAAGGGTATAAATCTCGAGTATTGTTTCCGCGTGGGTGATGTTATTGTGCTATTCCCCCGACGATGGTGATAAGGTTGACGTCATTCACGATGGTGTCTCTATCATCCGTTAATGAAAGATCGTGCGTAGGTGGATCTGACTTCTGACCTCTGACCTCTGACCTCTTATAAGCTTCTTTTTTTTCTTTCTTTCTTTCTTTCTTTCTGAGATGGAGAAAGACCCAGGAGAAAGAAAGACATGTTTTATACATGAATGCGACTCTTTTGAAGGACAAAAATAGACGAAAAAGTAAAAATACTCTTGAAATTAGCCTTCGGGATAATATTTTCTCATCCTCTTTTCAAACTTTTTCATTTTACCCTTTCACCTCAATTCTCTCTCTCTTTCTTTCTTTCTTTCTTTCCCTCTCTCCCTTTTCATGTCCACTCCACGTCTCTCCTCTCTTCTCCTCTCCTCTCGCCCTCCCTCCGCCTCCTCTTCCTCCTCCTGCCCTTCTCTCCGCCTCTTCTCTGATCCCCTTCCCTTCTCTGTGCGTACGCGCACGTCAGAGAGTAGCTCCTCATTATCTTGTGCTTTTGTTGGATATACGGCCTACAGACACACCAGAATCACTAGAGACCACTGTAAGTTAACAGTGATTGTGAAAAGCAGAAATTTAAATCGTAAAATCCTCCTCATCTTCCTCTCTTCCCCTCCTCCTCTCCCCCTCTCCTCCCCTCCTTCTCTCCCCACTCCGGCCCCTCTTCCTCTTCTCTTTTAACTAACCTTTCTCCTTCTCTTCTTACTTATTTCACATCTTTCTCCTCCTCCTCCTCCTCCTCCTCCTACTCCTCTCCTCCACCTCCTCCTCCTCTCTTCCACTTCCTCCTCCTCCTCCACCTACCTCCTTTTCATCCTCCTCCTCATTTCACCCACGCATTTGCAAGTTAACTGAAAAGTCATGTGATTAAAGAGCATCGTGTTAGACTGATATAGAAATAAAAATATGTTTTCATTTGTATCTGTTTGTGCTATTTTTAAGGTGAGAGAGAGAGAGAGAGAGAGAGAGAGAGAGAGAGAGAGAGAGAGAGAGAGAGATGTCCAATAAAAACTATTGCATTTTTCTATATTTTCCCTTTTCGTTTTTTTTTTTTTTTTTTTTTTTTTAATAAAAAGACTTATTCCACTGACTGAAAGAATTCACTGAAATAATTTTAGGGGACCAGGAATTTTTCCCTCTTGTCTTTCTCCATATTTTTTCTTTTTTTCTTTTTTTTTCATACCAACGTGACACTTTGTAAGAGGATATTGGTAGAGCTTTTCGAAAATCAATTGTTGAGACGGAGCGGTGGGAGAAATATAGTTTTTATGCTTTGGACACATGCACGTCTCTTTCTCTTCTTATTCACTGTCACACTCACGAACATGTCCACGCACACACAAAATACACATGCACACACACGGACGTACACGTACACTCTCGCCAGACACACACACACATACACTCACACGCGCGTGCGCGCACACAAACACACACATCCTAGAGTGAATTTATCATACATCATTTCACAGATGTTTACCTTAAGTAATTTCTGGTTTACAATAATACAATGTTATGCTTTTATCAGTTCCGATATCAAATTATAAACTGGACAAGTGGGTAAGAGCACATTCTCTCTCTCTCTCTGTCTCTCTCTCTCTTTCTCTCTGTCTCTTTCTCTCTGTCTCACTCTCTCTCCCTCTCTCTCCCTCTCTCTCTCTCTCTCTCTCTCTCTCTCTCTCTCTCTCTCTCTCTCTCTCTCTCTCTCTCTCTCTCTCTCTCTCTCTCTCTCTCTCTCCTCTCTCTCCTCTCTCTCTCTCCTCTCTCTCTCCTCTCTCTCTCTCTCCTCTCTCTCTCTCTCTCTCTCTCTCTCTCTCTCTCTCTCTCTCTCTCTCTCTCTCTCCTTCTCTCCTCTTTCCTTAAAACCAATAACTTTAATTAGTACACCTGCCCGTACATTGGCTAATGCTTTACGTCCATTTTCCCTACGCGCATTTAGGGCGAAAACATATTATTCAAATTTGAATTATTCCCTCCCCTCTCCTCCTCCTCCGTCTCCCTCCCTCTCTTCCTCCACCTTTTCTCTCCTCTCTTCCTCCACCTTTTCTTTCCTCTCTTCCTCCACCTTTTCTCTCCTCTCTTCCTCCACCTTCTCTATCCTCTCTCCTCTTCCTCCGTCTCCCCCTCTCTCTCTCCCTCCCTCCCTCTCTTCCTCCACCTTCTCTCTCCTCTCTCTTCCTCCACCTTCTCTCTCCTCTCTCTCCTCTCTCTTCCTCCACCTTCTCTCTCCTCTCTCCTCTTCCTCCGTCTCCCCCTCTCTCTCCTCTCTCCTCCATCTCCCTCCCTCTCTTCCTCCTCCTTCTCTCTCCTTACTCAGCGATGGATGTCAGAAGTAATGACATGTGCATTACAGCGGGGACTGTGTCATGAATTTTAATCTTAAAATTCGGGATATAATGCATTAGGTTATTCCGCCGACGATGGTGGCATATTTCTTACTGGATATAACAGAGCCGTAATATAGTGTACCAGAGATAATATAACCGTTGTATATCTCACTGGAACTTTTTCTTTTTAACATTTGAATAACCGTGAAACATTAAGATAGTGTATGTATCTATTTGTCTAGAATATTGCGTATATATATCTTGAACTAGTGAGCTGTGGGCCTTGTTGGGTATATTTTTGGCGGGGTCCTTCGGTTGATAGCCTCGGTTTGTTGAATCATAGAAGAATGAACAAAGGCTGATATAAGCTTCATATCGCTATGGTAGAATGGAAAACAATTCAGTTGTAGGTTTAAGAGAGTGCGTGAGTTGATGGACCGAATAGATCTGGGCTTTACATTTTTATTTTTGAATTGTACCCGATGTAACTAACAAAAGTCGTTAATCGCCTTTGGAAAATACGTAGCTATCAAAACACTTGCTATAGTGACTATGGATTTTTTTTTTTTTTTTTTTTTTTTTTTTTTTTTTTTTTTTTTTTTTTTTTTTTTTTTTCAGAGGGAGAGAGAGAGAGGGAGAGGGAGAGGGAGAGGGAGGGAGGTAGAAGTGGGAGAGAGAGGGAGAGAGGAAAATATTCAAATGTATACGAACAGCATTGTTTGAAACAAATATTTTAGTGGAACTTAAAAAAAATCACTTACCGTTAATGGATTATAATTCTCGTGATATTAGGATTGCATTTCTATTTTGATAATAAAAAGTTATGTTTTTTTCTTCTACGAAGTACGATGCCGTCTAAGTTTAAATTAGTTCAGTTGCTGATGCAATGGACATCATTGCCAAAGCGTTCAAACTCTCTGTCCGAATTGATGATCTCAACTTAATTTCGCTTCGTTTCAGCCTTTGATAATTCCTCTTCCTGATGGCTGAGTCGCTGAGATTGCCGGGAAAAGCCGAAGAGCAATAAATAAAATTGGAAACACAATAGCCCTCTTGTTGCAAGCAAGGAATTCGAGACTTTTCATGGTCTTGGCATCCCTGGCGGCAGAATTGGCTCTTGTGCCTCCTGGAGCCTCGTGTGTAGGCCATCTATATCAGCCAGTCTTGCGAGAGAGGGAGGGAGGGAGAGAGAGAGAGAGAGGGAGAGAGAGACAGAGTGAGAGAGAGAAATGAACAGAATGAGCGAGAGAAAGAGCGAGAATGAGTGAGAGAAAGAGAGAGAAAGAGAAACAATGAGCGAGAGAGAGAGGGACAGAATGAGCGAGAGAAATAGGGAGAGAATGAGTGAGAGAAAGAGAAAGAATGAGCGAAAGAAAGAGATAGAATGAACGAGAGAAAGAAAGAGAGAGAGATACAGATAATATATATGGCTATAGATAGATAGATAGATAGATGTGGACGCAGCTAGATATATGGATATAGATGTAGATACAGGTGTAGATATAGGTTGCTAAGATTTTTTTAGCGTTATCCTCTGTTTCGTAACTTCTATGCTGTAAGGACCCGTTTTTTTTTCTGTAACGTCATGACATCAGTGTCACGGCCTGGGTAAAAAGGGAGATAGAAGTTCATTATGAAGAGCACGCGGGAAAGGCGACCGGAATCACTGATTTAAGGCTATGAATATGTAGTATTTTTTCTTTTCTTTTCTTTTCTTTTTTGACACGTGGCAATGATGAAAAGTGTGACCGGTTTTGGTGTGTGTGTGTGTGTGTGTGTGTGTGTGTGTGTGTGTGTGTGTGTGTGTGTGTGTGTGTGTGTGTGTGTGTGTGTGTGTGTTTCCTACCTGTCTGTGTGGTTGTGGGTGGTTGGATGGGCGGGTGTCTGTGGTTGGGTAGGGGATGGGGCATAAAAGTGTGAATTTTGAAATAGTTGCATAGTTCCGGGAGGGAAAGGAAAGCCCGGTGTTGCATTCCGAGGCATTATGTAGATTTTTGTTTTATTGCCTGGATGTTGATAATATTTCCACTACCGTTTTTCAATTATTTGAATATGCATGCTGGATTTGCAGTGGTGGGGTGGAGAGGGCGATGAACGTGTATGCGCGTGTGTGTGTGTGTGTGTGTGTGTTTGTGTTTGTGTGTGTGTGTGTTTGTGTTTGTGTGTGTGTGTGTGTGTGTGTGTGTGTGTGTGTGTGTGTGTGTGTGTGTGTGTGTGTGAGAGAGAGAGAGAGAGAGAGAGAGAGAGAGAGAGAGAGAGAGAGAGAGATTATGGTTCAAATTAAGTAGAATCGATATCCAAGAATAAGAATAAACAATACGTTAACCTACCCAACAAGGAAAGAAACGGGTCATTATATTCGAATCCTCCAGGGGGAAAAAAGTGGTCTGCATGAACAGTGACTTAGACTTGAAATAATGAAAAACACGCAATCATTTCATCTTTCTTCTTAATCCATGCGAAGTGCTGTTCTACCCACCATGAAACCTCGAAAAAGGCTTAACTCACACTCACACACATAATTCCCAACAACAAATAAATCACAGGATTTTCAATTTACCCGAACGACTGAATTGAATACCCGGGGAAACGTATACGATGTGGAAAGTAATTCCTAACAAGCTTTCACTTAAATGATAATTACATCGGTACCATCTGATGATTCTCCCCCCCCCAAGATGGTCAGGTCGTCGCCACAGTTTGACCTGCTTATCCGAACTGCACGTGAAACCTCGAAGACCTTCGTTCATAAGGCGGTATTCCGAAATTCCGAGACTGTAAGTTCCCGGATGTAACGTTTTCTGTGATTTGAATCGGGTTTATGGATTTCTCTTTTCTTTTCTTTTACTTTTTTTGCTTTTGAGAAATGGGATAATGGATCTTACGAGTGTTTTTTTACAATCATTCTCTGTGTAGTTTGAAATAATGGTCGGTGTGTAAGTATTTACATATGTTTCGCTCACAATCTCTCTCTCTTAACCTATATCGGAGTGAATATGGTGGTGGTGAGTTTTCCCATGGTGTGTGTTTTACTCTTTTTTTTAGATGGTGTTTCGGAGGAATGAAGGTGATGAAACTGTATGGTGATTTATGGTGATGGTTTGTCCAGGGTTTATTTTTTTGTGCCTTATCATTACTATTATGATTTTTGAGAGAGTGAAGATTAAAACACGATACATAGATACTAGGCAAAAAAGTGTGATAAGATAAAATAGGACACGATAGCTCATGAAATTAAAGCTTCATAACACCCCTTTTTAATAATTTACCTTGTGAATATTTAACCACCTTTTCCAATTGCATAAGAAATGAATGTATTGACTATATAAGCTACGGAAGGGCTACCAAACCCACACAGTTGGCCTCAGATGCTGTAGAAAGAGTATGGGGTTGCCAGCTGTTGCTTCCTCTGAGCATGTTTTCCAATAAATTCAGAATACCTTTTGCTAAATCAGTTGGGTTGCTGATACTGCTAATTAAAGACGCTTCTGAAACATCTCTCGAAATTTCGAACAGCTGAGTTCTGTTTATTCTTTTAGAAAATGCTTAAAAAACTATCGAACTTGAGTTCACAAAAGCCTAACGACCAGTCATGAACAGCTATAGCAACCTCCCGGGAAATTACCACATTCTGGTTTCGTTTTATTTCAAAGAGAAATGGACTCGGCGTATGTATTCATTATACTCTTTGTTATGAATAACGGAAGCCATTTGCAAGTTCTGAGCTCGGCCAGTAAATTTGCCGTTGAAATCAAGAGGAGATTCAAAGGGAATTTAGTTTTGAAATGGATGCTTGGTTGCGGGAGGGAAAGGAAAGCTCGGTATTGTATTCTGAAGCATTATGTAGATCCGTTTTATTGACAGGATGCTAATAATATTTGCACTTCCGTCCGCTTTTCAATTGTTTGAATACCCCTGCAATAGACTTGCAATGGAGGGGCCCTGATGATCGTGCGCCTCTTTTTTTTAATATTCCAGTATGGTTGGTTTGATATATACTCGAGCTCTGAAATCAGCGGACTTTGATTATTTTAGATCAAGATAATGATAAGAGAGATAAGGGAAATGATTGGTATAAGAGCTGCTTTGTGAAAGGAGCCATTAGACCTTGACTCATAAAGACAGCAATTAAACAGTATGATTAGCAGTAATAATAAGAAAACAACAGTAATGAAGATAAAAATTCATGGCGGTTAATTAAAAACAGAGCAATAATCAGCCGTCGACGTACACAAACGAATCCTTAACTTCGACCCTTCCGACAAGACGTGACGGATTGGCAATGCATCGAGTATGAAGGATGAGCTCGCACCTCCACCAGCTGTGCCCTTTAGAAAGATGTGGAGGGGGGGGGAGCTGAAGAAGAGGATCGAGGAAGCCTTTGATAGGGTAAACCTATCCCAGAATCCCACGGTGTTTGAGAGACTTTGATGAATGGCGCGAGCTACCTATATTTGAATAGAGGAGAGGCAAAAGGGAATGGAAATGTATATCGTGGGAGATTTGCTTTTCTTGCTATTGTGAGACTTCCCTTGGATTTCTGGGTTTCTGGGTTTCCGGGCTGCCTTACTTCGATTGATATTATATTTGCACGTTTCGGGTGAACGGGTGTTCAAAGCCGGGGGAAACTTTTCAAATTGGAATATGATAATTCGTTTCATCTGATTACCATGCAAGATTTTCGCATTGGGAACATTAAATTTGAAAAAGTGGAATTGCACCGTATAAAGTTCAAAATAAAAGTGTTACTGAATACATTTTAAAATAAAAATTGTCCCAAAATATGGATTTGCATTTAGTAGTTTCAGACAGGCGGGTAACTTCACAGTACGAGAACCTTGAAGAAAACCACAGTCAGATTAATTATGAAACGCCGTTATAATAAAGCAGATTCAACAAGGGAATTTTGAATGACACTTAACTTATCATTCAGCTCTTGTGTGACTGTACAATATGCGGCCAGAAGGTTAGGCCATTTTTCAAACCTTAAAATATCTACTGTAGCGTGTTATATTGCTTTTCCTTGCCTTTTCCCCCTCTCTCTTACTTGAATCAAACATGGTTTTCTTTACACTACTACACGGCACTACTTCAAATGCTTGTTGTGGTGCTGTTGCTTATTGTGATTGGCCTAAACACTTTACCGCGTTGATGAAATGGTAGAAAGGAAAACACTACACACAAAAAGTTTGTTGAAAGATGAGACCGACTTCCTGTGTACAGTGCTTTTTGCCTTTGTTTTTCCTTTGCAGTCTCACTCACAGCGCTGTTTACACGCCACCTAACCTAACCCTTTCATTGCATCTTGGCTACTACCGTTGTTACCATTGCAAGGGACTACTAGAATACTAAGAGAGAATTTTCTTTCATAGTAGATGTTGCTTTGATTTTTTTTTCTCTCCCTCTTTTTCCAGACACTTTCTGCCCAGAAGTGATCATTAGTATATTTTTTACGAAAACGTAGATGGTGTTTCATAAGAAAGATTGAGCATTCAAATAGTGTCAAATCAAAACGGCTTTATATGTACGGGTTTACTAATATATATTTTCTCTCTCTCTTTTTATCTCTCTCACCGCCTTCCTTTTCTTGGCGTCTACACAATAAACAGCATTTATTGGGAATACGCTCTCAATGTCCGCGTGGAAGAGATTGTCTACGTTCATTGTCATCAGCAAGGTAAGCTACACAAGCTTGGTATGATGTTATGCTTTGTCTGTTTATTGTTTGTTGTATATCATGTACATTGTAATATATGCTTTATGGGGATCAGAATAAGGAGAAAATAAGTGATAAGGTGATATATAGATTGATAGCCCATTTCCAATATAACAAAAATTATAATAAAGTGAGAAGGGATGATCCATGCTGGGTACTATTATACATTATTATAAAACTAGAAAACAATAAGATAATCAGTAAAAAAACTACACTCCATCACAAATATAAAAGCCTGTAACTCAATACAAATTCAAAAGCTTATACCTTGTACAACACAAATACAAAAACAAAACAAAAAACATCTCCCCTGACTGCGTACCGTTCCTTCAGGAGACTCCGGAGGCACCATCGTCCTCGTGGGGCAGGACGGGACGCAGCACCCGCCCATCCACTTCCCGAAGGGCGGCCACCTCCTCGCCTTCCTCTCGTGCCTCGAGAATGGACTCCTGCCGCACGGAAGGCTCGACCCTCCGCTGTGGTCGCAGAGGGGCAAAGGTCGGATGTCTGCGGAGTTCTCCCCTTTTCTCCCTTTTCTTCTTGTTCTTCATTTTATATTTAATTTGCTTCTTCATTTTATTTTTATTTTTTTCTTAATTTTATTTTATTATTATTATTTTTTTCTTTCTCTTTTCTTTTTTCTTCTTTTTTTTCTCCTTCTTCTTCTTCTTCTCCTCCTCCTCCTCCTCCTCCTCCTCCTCCTCCTCCTCCTCCTCCTCCTCCTCCTCCTCCTCCTCCTCCTCCTCCCCCTCCTCCCCCTCCTTCATTTTTATTAGTATTGTTATATATAGTATTGTTATATACTTCTTGGCTTTCTTTTTATTTATTTTTTTTATGTGAATTGGTGACATTTGCTGTAATTCTATCATATTTTTTTCTATATTTACTATATTTCATATGAAATAATATTAGCTTTCCCTTGCAACCTGAATTGCAAATGAAATGCCAAACATGCCAAAACTTAATATCATCCCAACACAACAGGCAAAGTATTCCCCAAGCTTCGTCGAAAGGCTCGCGCCCTTACCAGCAAGCAGAGTGGAACAGACAGTGAGGACGAAGAAGCTACTGATTATGTCTTCAGGATCATCACAGCCTTGAAGCCGGATCGTATCTGTAAGTTTGAGGGTTCTTGTGTCCTTATGCTATTATGGTGCTTAGGAATGTTTGATTGATTTTCAGATTACTGTCTGTATGTTCTCAGGCTTTGTCTTCCTGTGGTTTCATTGATCTCTGTGTTTTAGAGTATCACTGTGAATGTTATAGGTTTGAAAATCAATTTTGTTTGTCATTATACTCTACTCTCCTGTGGCCTGTAACATTTAGGTATATGAGAATGCAATTCTATAGTCTGATTGCCTAGATGTGTATTGTTGATTTAAGAATTTATAAATGTAAAATGCAGGCTTGCAGGTTCTACAAAAAATAGACATTACAGTCTCATTCCCTGGTACATAGAATGAATTCTAACCCTGACTATGTAACCAACAGCACATCTGGAGTTGATGTCTCCTCTTCTGCGAGGAGGTTCAGGCTGGCTACCTCGTGTTCCCAAACTCTCGTCTCACTCTTCATCTACCTCCTCCTCCAAATCCCTAAGTCTCGGGGACTCTATGAGTGAAGTCCTACCTCCTCCTCCAACACCGAACCCCAGTGTGGATGTGCCTCTGCCTCCTCCAGAGCAAGTCAGTGTGAAGGGAACAAGTAATCCAGTGACTGAAAAGAACAGGTATAGTCGTTAGCTTGGTTGAATGCATGGATAATTGTTGGTTTATTGTCAAGGATACCAGACATTGTTTATGGCAATATTGACATAAGGAGTCATTATGGTTACTTTCTTACTTCCATTTATTTAATCTGACTGTATACTTTGTAGTTTATAAATGTATGGAAAGTATACTGATATTGTGTACTGTATAGTGAACAAGTTTTTGTTTTCTAGTGATTCGCTGGAGCTTCTGTGTGCCACAATGAAGCATCAAATAATTTCTCGGGCATTTTATGGGTGGTTAGCTCACTGCCGACATCTCAGAACAGTTCGTACCCACTTGGCTGGCTTGGTGTTGCCATCAGCCTCCACACCACCACATAATCCTGGTAAGTTAGTAGGAAAAGAAAGTGTTACTTTCTTTCCAAAAAACTTTCTCATGATCAGTATGCTAATCAAAAGATTTTTGATGGGGAATATAAATTCAGTGTCAACTTTAGAAATCCATCTGATGTTTTTCTTGTTAAAAATGGTGATTTTAGACTTTTTTTTTTTTTTTTTTTTTTTTTTTTTTCCATATTGACAACTTTTGGCCTATAGCAATATTCCCTAATCTTGCCAAGCTACCCCTCTAGAATTCTGAGTGGGTTTTGCCCCTTGCATATTTCCTCATAGATTTAACCATAAGGAAACAGAACCCCATTTTTTTTTTTTTTTTTATTTTTTTTTTTTCTAGTACTTCTTGTAAAATTAAGCTACATAACCTAAAACTTTTTTATAGGGCAGTTGGGTCATTTTTTTAAATCATATTTTCCTTTATCATTCAAAAACTAATTTATTAAAATTCAAGATCATTCTGCTTTGAAATTCTATCAGACTGAATGGATGAAAGTTTGCTTTCACTATTTCAAAAAAATCATGAATAATAAAATGCATTAAATTATGTTTCTTTGTTTTTTCTTTTTCTTTCTCATTGGGAAAAATGATATTATGAGCTGGCTATTCTCAATAGTTAGACTGTCAGTGCAACAGCATAAACAGAGCTTACCATACACATATAACTAGGAATGAATTATCTCACCACTCTAAATTGTTGTCAATATTTGTATTTTCATAGAAAAGTAATATGAATTCAGTTAGGATGATGAATGCAATTATCACATTACATGCTTTAAAAGCATTTTTGATGTATGAGGTTGAGACAAGTCTCATTTTATTTTGGAAAGCAGTTCCTATCTCATGTCCATATTTTTTTTCAATCTTTTGTAAAGATTCCTCGGAAAATGAAGGAACATGACTAAAACAAGCCTTTTTTTAAATAAATGTATGGCATATGCTTGAAGACTAATATTAAATCAAGATCAAAATACAAAAAAGTAAGAGGAACTAAATAAAAATTTCCGGAGGGAGATGAGACCAGTCCCATAATCTTAATCAACAATTATATCCTAGGCTGTCATAGATATTGACTATCAGGGCATTCAGTATTGCACTCTATCAAGGCCTTTCCCTTTTTAAGAGTGGGAGGAAGGAGTGACGGAGGACGTCTGGAAGTCGTTGCACGTCGATGGTAGACTGACCAAGCAGGAGGAGCTGCTTGCCCGAGTGTACCTTGGAGGCGTTGCATCTCAGATCAGAAAGGAGGTGAGGAAGAATGGAAAATGAAGAGAGTTAATGCATAGAAGAGAGACTACAGAGTTTATGATTGTATGACTCTATTATATGATTAGTAACAGAGGTTATCAGTTGCTTGTAATCCATCTTGAATAGTTCTTTGAGCTCTTAATAGAATTATTCCTTGCAACTGAGGAATCTGTTTTAACCTTTTAATGACAGATGATGTGATATCACATCATGTGGTAGCAGTGCTACCACATGATGGTAGCGCTGGTACGCTGGGTGATCATGCACAAAGCAGTTGGCTGTGGCTTGAGCAGGTGAATAGCTTGAGGTGTTAGGCCTATGCATTTTGAAATACCCAAGCATTAAGTCCAGATGGAGTTAAAACTGCCCCAGTTTTATTGGGATAATGGTTCTCTGTATATTTGAAGTAATGCTTTCTAAAAGGCTGCTTACTGCTAACCTGAATAACAAAGATTCATTATTCATCTGCCTTTTCCTAGACATCATCATTCATATATGGGGGAAATCATGGACTTTTCCCAGCAGACTTGCCAACACCTACACCTTGGAATGATTTCTTTCATTTATTTCTCCCATGTACATTTTAATCAAATGAGTAATTAGATTTCTGTTTATTTTGTTTATGTATCATGCATTTCTTTGTAGTTGCTTGACATAACAATTACCTTTCACATATGTGATATCTGTGGAGCTGGTTTTTGTATAATATATATGATCTTAGCAGAAAAATACATAACTCAATTTTCTTTCATATTTTAAATAGTTAAGCTTTCTTTAGGCAGTAATCAGAGAGTATAAAAGAACCTATAGTGTTTAGTGATTTAAAAGCAAGAACAAATAAAAAACAATTTTCTTATCCTCAGGTTTGGCCTTATCTTCTTGGTCATTTTGAATTTGGAAGTTCTATTGAGGAAAGAGAAGAGCAGGACCGACGGGTAAGAGCTGATATTTTTGGTGCTATTGAAATCACAGTTGTAATCCTCATATAAGTTTGCTGATCTTTTATCTCTGGTTTATATCCTCATTTTTCATCTTATATTTGTTAATGTGTTTCTACTTTGTATTGGATTATTAAGTAATAATAAGCAGTTAACTGATAATTGTGATATATTATGTACAACATTTGCTGTGAGTCATATAACAAAATTCCCGTGCATGTAGATCTTGTTTTAAATAATACAGTTATTTTTTATATTTGTCATTAATTGATCACAAAGGTAGCCTAATTTCCCAATTGCAAAGTTCTCGGATTAATGAATTCCAGTCCCTGTTGCGTGTAACTCCCCCTTTTATTCCATCCAGATCCGGCAGACGTATGAAACAACAATGTCAGAGTGGCTGGCTGTAGAAGCCATCGTGAGGCAGAGGGACAAGGAGATCATGGCAATGAACATGGCCAAATTGTCATCCGAGTCACAAAATGGAGAAATACCTCTAGTGGGAAGAGACAGATCCCTCAGCAATGAGGTGAGGATTGATAATTTAGCATGTCCTGACCCAAGATAGGTTAGCAATCATCAGGGCAAATAGGAATTTGTTTTGTAAGCTGGAGATGCACTGCCAAGATTTATTAGGAGAGTAATCTTTTTTCTTTTTTTTTCTTTTTTTTCTGTTCTTCTGAGATGAGGTCTATCACCAAAATATGAGATTCAATTAAGCTGGGGGTTTCTTACTTTTTTTTCCAGTAGCATGTGCTAACCCAAGATAGGTTAGGGATTATCAGGGCAAATAGGAATTTGTTTTTAAAGCTGGGGATGCACTTCCAAGGTTTAGTAGGAAAGTAATCTTTTTTTCTTTTTCTTTTTTTCTTTTCTTCTGAAATAAGGTCTATTACCAAAATATGAGATTCAATGAAGATGGGGGTTTCTTACTATTTTTTTTTTCCAGGTATTCGAACCTGACACACTCAGTATTGGATCAGTAGACAATCCAGGCATCGTGCAAGAGGAAGATGAAGACTTAGATGACTTCAGCCACATGGAGAACAACCAGGATGCTGACAAGGAGAGCATCGACATTGACCAAGAAACCAGCCAAACTAATCACAATAATATGATCAATAAGGAGCAAAATGATGAAGAGAGTGGAAGCAGCAAAGAGAAAACACGGCAAGAAAGTAAAGAGGATGACACAGCGGAAGTAACCAGCCCGGTAATTTTATTTACATTATTATCATCATCATCATCATCATTATCCTCATCACCAATCATTATCTGTATTTGAGTTTAATGTAACAAAATAGGAACTTTTATATGCTTTATTGGATGCTAGAACTAAATGCTATTTATATATTTTAAGAACTTACAGAAGAAAATATTGAAGTAGAATTTAGAGGCTTGCAATATTCTATACAAACCTACATTTTAATGTATTGATAGTATGGCTATATATATAGATGTCTCATGACTATCTTTGCTCCTCAGACATGCGTGGTTACACCAGATGAGGGTGTTGTGGAGGGCACTGATGATGGTGTAGAAATGGACAGTTTGGGGGACTTTCCTGCGGCAAACGATTCCACAAACGGAACTTGTAAGTTGACATGCCATTACAGATTCCATCTTCAGTGAATGAAGATACAAGGCTTTGGGTACTGATATTTATTTACTGCAGTAGAGAGTCACTATTATGATTATTTAGATCTAGGTTGATTTTTTCTCCAACACACACAATAGCTGTTCATATCTCTATGTTAAAGGCAGAGATGAACTGAGAGTAAAGAAAGTGGCAAGTTGAAGCTTAAAGTTGATGTGGTGATGTACATCATTTCCAAAGCCATGAGGTATTATGATTATTCCCATTTTTGTCCCACAAATCTCACTTTTGAATTTGAATTACTAATGTTAGACAGATTCAACATTATGAAAAAAGACGAGTCATATCTAAAGTACATAGTAATTTCAGACTATGTATTCAGTCTTTCTCTTGCAAAAGGTTCCAGATACATATTTGAAAAAACTTTCACTTTCTTTGCCAAGTTTCCTGCCAGTTTGTTGTCGAGCCCAGTCGATTATCTCCTTCTTTTCTGTAGTTCATCTGATATCATTTTCAGTCCTATAGTTTGGATTAGAAGAAATTTTAGGTCATGCTGACCCATATAGAAAATCGTTCATCCCAGAAGGCACTGTATAAACACCAACCTTACATTTGTTTTCAATTTGTTTTCTTACTGAAGTAGTCTCGGTGTTTTTGTGTGTATCTTTTTGTGTTTCCGTTCTTACAGCAGCCTGTGCTAGAGCCTCCTTCACCGAGGAGACATGTATTCCTCCCACAACCACCCCAGTTATAGTTAGCAAAGCCTCCCTTGACAGTGGCAGCCACTCTGACGTAGGTGTGTAGTCAATGTGTTTCTTATGACTGCTTGCTTTTTCTCATTTATATCATTGCTCTTGTATGCACATCACGTGTCCACTCTGTGACGATGAAGGAAGAAGAAAAAGGGGTTGGAATACTTTTTTTTATCTCATCCTTTATGTTTTATATTTCTTGCCCATTGCCACTTGATGATGCAGGTATCTTTATTGTTATGAATTTTTTTAAGTACTAGAAAAGGGTACTATGAAGAGTTTGTGATTATGTCAGTATGTTATTCTGAACATAAGATGCAAGGAAATAGAATATATTGTTCTTATTGCATTTGATAAAGTAAATGTCTTTTAATGTCCATAAATACCGGTGATAAAGCTCCTAATGAAGAAGCTTTTGTACTGAGACTGCGAAGATATGTAGAAAACAGGAACACTTGTTTCTTTACAGTTACTAGATGTTAAAATTGCAACATTTACAATTGTAACAGATATTATACAAAATAGCTTAATAATTTGTTCTTTTTACTTTAGTTTTTGGGATGATACATTAAGGCCCAGTGTATAACTGGCAAAGATCTGATTATATATATACTCTGTGTATCAGAGTGAGGTCTGTGAAGTAAGTATTATTAAAAGGTTTGTAACCATATTGTAATACATAATATCCATTATCAAAGATATGCTTTGTCATTATACCTTTTATAAGTAATCAAATATAGAATCATTAGTTAAACAGTTATTTTTAATGTGTCTCAAGGTACTGAATGCCACATTAATAGCTGATATAAAATAGCATGGCATTTTCTTTTTTCCATATTGATTTTTTAATGTACCAATTTTATTTGTTCCTTTTGGAAAAGTTTTTTAAAGAGCCTTGCTTGATAATCTTGTATATTTAAGCAAGTTATTCCCAAATTATAACTAATAAATTTTTATTTTCTTTCACCTGTATGTGTATAGTTACTGCTTTACTTGTTAGTATATGTCTAATTTCTGTATATTGTAATTTTTTTCTTCCCTTTTTCTTTTTTTCCTATTCCTTTACTGATGTTGGAGCAACATTAGAGTAACACTGAATATTAATATTCTTTATGTCTGACTTTTTTTTTTTTTCTTCAAATCATAGTGCATAATTTTTTTTCTTCTTTTTAACAAAAAATTCTTTCTCTTTTAATGGCATCATCTTTTTTCCTCCAAACAATTCCTGTTTCCCTCCCCTTCCTTTACTTTATCACCAAATATAAAATAGAGGACTGAAGACCCCATTCCACCAGGAAATACTAAATTGACCAACCTTCCCAGTGAACGGTGCAGAAGAGGAGGCGGCAGCGGACGACGAGGTGAAGGGCATCACGGGGAGTGGGACCGGGGAGGAGCTGGCCAAAGAGAACGGGGACACGGCCACTTCGGACACCTGGGGGGGTGGCAGCGAGGACAAGAACATGGACACCCTGGCTGTAGAGGAGAACCAGGACGGACACAGTTTGGAGTCCAGATCCTCCTGCATCTCCCCCGCGTCCTCTCAGGGGGGCGTCTATTCGGTGTGTGCGAGGGGAAAGGCTTGCGAGATGGGGGCTGACTGTATGCTGTAATTAATGATTAAGAGATGGTGGCTATATGTGTAATGAGACTGAGAGATTGGGGCTAATTGTAGTCTGTAATGAGAATTTGTTGAAAAGGCCTTATTTTTTGTCAATATTATGCTTGTGTTGTATGCTGTCAAATGCAAAATTTATTACCAGTGATAGATCCCTTTGAAAAAATACTTGCAAATTTCATTAGAGGGAAATGGGATTTGGTTTATTGCTTTAAGCTTATTAGACCAAAGATATATATATATATGTATATATATATATACATATATATAGATATATAGATAGATAGATAGATAGATATATATAGATATATATATAGATATAGATAGATATATATGAAATATGTTCCATAATAATCTTATCTTTTTTATGGCACCCAACCAGACGGAGCTCCTGGAGACCTTTGGCCTAAATCTTCACCGCATTGACAAGGATGTCCAGAGATGTGACCGGAACTACTGGTATTTCACAACAGATAATCTGGAGAAGTTGAGGAATGTCATGTGCACGTAAGTAGATGAGAGTTTTATTTGTCTAGGGTGTTTTCAGGTATTAATAAAATGGATGTAATTCTTCAGGATATTAGCCTGGGTATTTTTTGATAATCCAAATAATTCAGATATTCTATTCAGCAAGATGTTTTGGAAATTTATTTTGTACCTTCATTTCTTTTAAGAAAATTTATGAAGGATTTTTGACCATATGGACAAATGATACAAAAATAATAATAATAGCATTTACAATATGTTAATGTGTCTCCTGTGATTAGAAATCATCAAGGCTTGAAAGTCAGCAAAGTAAAGAAATAAGACAGTAAAAAGGAAGGGACATGTAAAAAAGGCCCAAAATTATCTCAGCGATCATGACTTTCAATATGGCAATTGATACAATATATATATATTTTTTTTCTTTTCCCTTCTATCTAGGTATGTCTGGGAACATCTTGAGACTGGGTACATGCAAGGAATGTGTGACCTTGTCGCTCCCCTGCTCGTTATTTTTGATGATGAGGCGGCAACCTACTCCTGTTTCTGCCAACTCATGGCCCGTATGTCCCACAATTTCCCCAACGGCGGAGCGATGGACCAACACTTTGCCAACATGAGGTGAGATTTTATACCCTGAGACAAGCATTGGTGATTTTATTATCCGAGATCACCAATGTGAGATTGTATGACCTGAGAAAACCATTATGAGACTTTATGACAACTACTATGAGGTTGTATAACCTGATACAACTACTGTGAGGCTTTTTTACCTGAGACAACTACTGTTAGATTTTAAGACCTGGGACTTGATGACCTGAGATAACCACTGTGAGATGTCATTACCAAAGACAACCACTGTGCGATGTCATTACCAAGGACAACCACTGTGAGATGTCATTACCAAAGACAACCACTGTGAGATGTCATTACCAAAGACAACCACTGTGAGATGTCATTACCAAAGACAACCACTGTGATATGTCATTACCAAAGACAACTACTGTGATATTCTGTGACATGAGACAACCATTGAAGTGTAATATCCGGTATTTACTATAGCCTGAAGAAAAGAAAGCTATTCTGTATTCTCAAGTCTTGCAGGATGTAGATTTTGAAGAACTTTGTACATTTTTTCAGATCCCTGATTCAGATTTTGGATTCAGAGATGTTCGAACTAATGCACCAGAACGGAGACTACACGCACTTCTATTTCTGTTACCGCTGGTTCCTTTTAGATTTTAAAAGAGGTGAGATTTGCATTATATATTTTTTTTCTGATTATATTTTTTGAAGATTTGCATATTGCACAGGGATTCTTTAGTACATAAATAAAGATGACTTGGGAATATTCCTGCTGTTTGATTAGTTTGGTAGTTCTTTCAGCTTAGGGTTATATAGGATTAGGATTACACATCTGTCTCTCTCTCTCTCTTTCTCTCTTTCTTTCTTTACCCCCATCCTCTCTCCTTCTTTCTTTAACCCCTGCTCTTTCTCTTACTTTGTTTAATCCCTACTTTTTCTCTTTCTCTTTCTCTTTCTCTTTTTTTTCTTTCTCTTTTTTCTTTCTCATTTCTCTCTCTTTCTTTCTCATTTCTCTCTCTTTCTTTCTCATTTCTCTCTCTTTCTTCTCTCTCTCTCTCTCTCTCTCTTCTCTCTCTTCTCTCTCTTCTCTCTCTCTCTCTCTCTCTTCTCTCTCTCTCTCTCTCTCTCTTCTCTCTCTCTCTCTTTTCTCTCTCTCTCTTCTTCTTCCTCTCTCTCTCTCTCTCTCTCTCTCTCTCTCTCTCTCTCTCTCTCTCTCTCTCTCTCTCTCTCTCTCTCTCTCTCTCTCTCTCTCTCTCTCTCTCTCTCTCTCTCTTCCTCTCTTTCTCTCTTTCTTTCTCTTTCTCACTCTCTTTCTCTCATACATATATATAATCCTACTTTGTCACTGATCTCTTTCCCAAACTCGTCCTTCATTCAGTTCTGTATCATCCCCAAACAGAATTAGTTTACGACGATGTCTTCATGGTATGGGAGGCCATCTGGGCTGCTCGCCACGTCTCCTCAGCCCACTTTGTCCTTTTCATCGCCCTAGCGCTGGTGGAGTATTACCGAGATATCATCCTCGACAACAACATGGACTTCACCGACATCATCAAGTTCTTCAATGGTAAGATGTATTAGTTGTACTTGGTGTTAGATAAAGGATATACAAATATTTCTGAAGTTCAGACAGTTGCATGTAAGATCTGCATTACTGAAGTAGTCAAAAAATTAAGAGATTACAGCCAAATATACTTAAGCAATTGTTTATGGTTATAAATCTGTCTTATTACATCACTTTTACTTAAAATCAGCTGATCAAATTTATATTAACCAAAGGATGCTGTACTTATCTATAAATATCTATCTATAAATACTAAAACACACATAAACACACACACACACACACACACACACACACACACACACACACACACACACACAATCTTGACGTTGATCCAACCATTGCATACAATTGCAGAAATGGCAGAGCGACACGATGCCAAGA
>BOPN01000073.1:204807-207307 GCA_017312705.2 Penaeus japonicus
TATATATATATATATATATATATATATATATATATATATCAATTCTGTAAAATTTTGTTTTGTCATGTTAGTATAATACAAAATTTGCTTTACTGTTCCCTCACTTAGAAAGTGATTTTACATACACATGTGGTATATCTATGCTTTGTATAGATAATGTAACATACAATATCACATGGTGTTTGAAATTAGATTTTAATTCACTGTTATGTGAATATGGTCGTCACAAATTATTTTTTTTACTTTACCAATTTTTTGTGCAACATGGTTAGAATTATTTACACTTTGTGTTTATCCATGTGTGTATGTGCGTGCCTGTTAGTTTGTTTATTTCTCTGTCATACTTCCTTTCAATATATATATTTTTTTCTTTTTTGTGCATTTATCAATTTAAGGTAATTCAGGTTTATTTTCTATTCAGTAGATCCAAGTTCTAACTTTTACTTTGATGTATGGTCAGAAAATAATGGGATTCCTCTCATGTATCAATAGAATCAAGATTATTTTTTTGTGTATTTTTTAGACTGCTTTGTATCATGTAATTATTTCTGATTCTGCAATTACAAAAAAAAAATGTTTAGTATATTGCACTTTTACCTACATCAGTGATTATATGTCATTCTTAACTCTGTCTACTTTCCAGCTTCTCTATCACATGCCTTGCCCTGTGCCGCTCTCCTATCAAGAATCTCTTTCTTGTAGTTTTCTTGTTACTTGGAGTGACATTGTACCTTTGTACCTTTGTCTTGGATGCACATATCTTTCAGAATGTGTGAGTTCTGGATGGTGCCTCCTATATGTGTGTGTATGGAAGAGGCATGTTACTTACCCATAACTGGAGTTCTGGTTACACAGCTTGCCCTATTGAGTCTAGATTTTGACCCATGTTACTAGAAGTAACCGTAAAGGGGATGAAACCCATTGACTCAGAGTCTTATTCTGACAAAATTTTTGAAAGGTTCAGTGTTCTTTTTCATTTATTTATTGTCCTGTTGCATTTAGAGTACTGGAACTATCTTACTTTCCTAGTTCTTTACTCATCTCACAACGATTTCGAATAAGTTACGGTGCTTTATAAATGCAAACTATCAGGTGGTGTAATATCAAGTTCTTTTGTGATTCCTTTTTTTTTTTTATAAGTTTTGTAATATGTACCTCTTACTCTAAGGCATTCTGTTCCCATGCAGTTTGAACATGTCACTGTCAGAGTTTGATTTATCCAGGATTCAATGGTAATGAATTGATTGATAGTGTATAAGCTTTTGAAAGATATGCAGAGGACTTTGTAATTAGTTGGAGGAATGAGAGAGCATAATGTCTGTTAAGAGAGACAAACTGCATTAGTGCAAAGAATCAACTACTGTTGAATCCTTTCAATTGTAGACTTATATCTGGGCACACACCTGTCACCCTCACCCCCTTTCAAGAGCAGGCATCTTGAACGGTCCTCTATTTTCTCATCCAAACACAAGTAGTGTTCTAGATATGAATAGTTTTATAACTAATCAGATTATGTTTCATTCAGAGATAATAATTGTTCTGAGTCATAATACATGCTATCCTTCTCTATATATAAATGTAAAATTGATATTTAAATGCTTGACATGATGCACTCGTCATAGGTGTTCCAATCACTAGTAATGTTTATAATCCAATGGTATTCAGTTATATATTAAATAAGCTTTCTTTAAATATTTGGCTTGTGTAGCTTTCTTTGTGTTTTGCCATTCTGAAATATATTTGGGAGTAGAACGGCTGCATTAACAGCAGTTGAACAAAGTAAGAAAATACTGCGGCATTATCAGTTTGACAGGATACAAGTTGGTTGCATAGTTTAGTGGAGTGAGTGCAAGGCAAGCACCATCTTCATACTGTAAAGCAAGATCACTTTATGTAGATAGTTTCTTTTTCTTTCAATGATATATATCTGTGAATGTAATTTATGTATTATGAACAAAACCACTGAAATGTTTATTCCCAAACACATATTGTATGTACATTCCATAGTTTTGCTTTATGTTTGTTGCTGGTTTAGCCCAAATCTTCCTGTGTGTAGAGGAAAAAAAATGAAACATAGATCTACAGTTTAGCACAAATACCTAATGAATACACATTTACACAAAATGAAATATTTTTGCATTGAGTTACCTTTCTTCAACACATAAGGCTTGTTCCAGTACAGTTTTGGTGCTAAACTGAATGGTTGTACAAGTGATAACAATGGCGATGCATATGCATTGCATTTCAAAGCAGTTTAGATGTAGGACAAATGTATTTATATCCTGACCAGCCAGTGGCATACTTGCTTGAAATATTTTCTTGTTTTACAGTACTGCTGTGGAATCCATACTTGTGCCACATGTTTTACTTGTGTGATTATGTTGAATGTCATATTACAATGTAACTAATTTATTTAACATATCATTTAAGTGCCATGTATGACTGTCTTGAGATGAAATAAACTACTCATTGTTAACTTGTATTAAAACATTCCTACTAA
>BOPN01000073.1:237307-244807 GCA_017312705.2 Penaeus japonicus
CATCATTTTCTGTAAAGCAGTTATTCTGTAAGCACTGTGCATTCATTACTTATTAACCTGTAAGTAATAAAAAACTTTATAAGATTTTGATTCCATTTACCTTTCTTTTTATTTAGGTTAGTAATGTATCATTTTTTCCAGCTTACAAAGACCTGATGTTAAAGTATAAGTCAGAAATGGCTTTTATCAATAAATTTAAGCTATTTTTTCATAGATCTCTATCAACTATGTGAGGAAAAAATTCAGAGAAAATGCTCCTACTAGACAAAATAATGAGCAGAGACAAAAAACTTTTTGCTTACCATAGGAATCTATTTTGTCTTGAGAATTGACAGATAAAAAGTGAAAATACTGCAAAAACATACAAATATTTGACAGACTTTTATCCCATTTTGTAAAGGCAAATTTAATCTCCCTCAGTTTTCTTAAGATTAAGAGGTGAATAACCTTAAAAAGCTTTTGATGCAGTACGAACTGAAATACAAGGTTCAAATTTTAGTTCTTCCATTAGTTTAGAAACTACAAATAGCACTATTCTTGATAAACTTTTCAGATTATTCTAACTGATGCAACAGCAAAGAATGGATAGAGAAGAAAGCAGAATTCCTTTATCCGCCTTCTTGCGGCCAAAACCTGCACACTAAAAAGAACACTCACTCGGTAACAGTGAAAGCGTAATTTAATTATTGGCGTGACCTTTCTTCACTGGAGCGACTTCCCATCAATATGGTGCCAGAGGCCAAGCTACGAGTTCACAGTGGGCGCGAAATGACTTGTTCCATCTATGTCACACATCCTAGGTCTTCATTTACGACAGCTGCGTTGGAAAAAGCTACCTCCATTTTACAAAATGACTGTACAATTGTAAAAATGGTCAAATTATATAACAGTATCAAAGGTAGACTTAAACCTTTAAGTATGCCCAATCAGAAAAGAAAAAGGAAGGCAATAAGCAAATAAGACAAATGAGTATGGTAAGAAAGTGAACAATATGTAACAAGATATAGAATAATGATAATGCTAATAATAATAATAATAATATTAATAATAATAATAATAATGATAATAATAACTATAATTATAATAATAATAAAATAATAATATTTGTAATTATAACAAAAATAAAAATAATGATGATAATAATATGAATGATGATAATATCAGCTACATCAATAATGATAAAGATTATCATAATAATAATAATCATAACTGATGATGATGGTCATGAAAATAATATATCATAATAATAATTACCATTTTCATTGCAATAAAATGATAGCAGAATTGATAAGGATGATAATGGTATGGATAATGACAATAATGAATAATTCCACAGTGATAATAATACAAAAAAAATGGAGAATCCAGAGAAAATGAACAAGTCTTTTCATACATAAATGTACATAACAGCATATCTATTCATAAGCAAAAGATACTTTTTCTGGACTTTCAACCTTCTAGAAATGGCTGCAACTGTCACTGCACAGCATGTATGTATAATATTTCAGCATTCTACTTCTCTTGCAAAACTTGATGATAGGTGACAACAGTCTGTTCATTAATGACAATATAAAAAAAAACACAATTAAGCTGAAAAACACGCTATCTGAGACATAAAGGTTTATTATTCCATTTCAGATAGAGTCCATTAAAGTCCATCAAAGATAGCCTTTCTTCTTATTGATACCACTCAAATTATCGAAGTATTTTGATAAAAATGTTGGGTTTTAATACTTACAGAACTATCTCAATAAAATACAATATATAACCTAACCTACTAATTTCACTATCTAAACTTGTTTCAAAGCACTGCTCTCTATATAATTTTTTAAGCATGAACTTTCCTAACATCTGATCAATGATTTATTCAATTGTTTCAACTTGGAATATGATAAGAACAATAATTTTAATACTGTTTTGAATATTCAATGTTCCTATGCCTTAGGCTGGAATAATTATTTCCATGAATGGTTCGATTTCACCCTGTAACTCTTTCTAAGCCACCCTATTGCATTATGGAATAAGTGACTGTATAAAGACTTCTTAGATATAAAGGACTAACTGCTTAGAATAGGAAAACTATCATTCTTTATACATGATACAAAAACTGCAAGAGGCTCAAAACACAATTCAGACTACTAAAAGCAAATCTCATTCTGAATACATAAAAAAAACTACAAACAACTGCCGAATCTCCAAAACCACATGCTTTTTTTTAATAGTTCTTAAACACTACCTAAATACTGGAGAGTTCTTTGTGCCAAGATCACGTAAGTGACCCAGTCTCTAATATGGCTACATCACTAAAATTAGCATGATACAAGAACAGAGCTACATAATGGTAATCAAATACCTTTAGTCTAACCGACATATCAGAGAAGAAACAAAATAATGATATTAAGATAAATCACACTGACGTAAACAAGTAAATTCACCTTCTTGCAACTTGAGTACGGAGGTGAAATTACCTTGCGTCCATAAATCACTAGTCATTTTTATCAATCGTACCTGCTGGCTGTTCTTCTGTTTATTCCTGCTAAATATCACAACCTTCAGAAATTATTATGTGTCATTACGCATAAACTTTGGGTCAGAAAGGCACAATGTGTAATGGTATTTGCAGTGTGTGTGTTTGGATGGTTTCATTGGACAAATAAATGCACAGGCTGATGGATGCATGGATGGATGGATGGATAGAGAGATGAATATAGTAGTACAAGAAGAGATAACTGGATATATCAGTATAGATTTGAATGTGAGAGGGACAGAGGTAGTACAAGTTTGCAGTTATATATTTATCTGGATAGACAATGGATGCATAATTGGGTGAACTGAGTAATGAATAACAAATGAATCCACACATAATCTGGATCACTAGGTATTTGATATTGCCTCACTGACAATATACATATTATGCTGAACATGTATAATAATCATTACACATCATGCTGAATATATACACTCATTATCTGTCAAAAACATGTGTTGTCACATTTTTCACTATTAATCAAGAACAAGTGTATTTATGTTAATTCAAGCATACTCAAATTATAGTTACTGTGGCTCACTGACAGTACATATTATGCTTGATATCCACACTCATTACCTACAAAAACCATATATTGCAATTTCATGAGATTCAAATTTTCTTTTATTTTTTAATACTGAACACTTAAACAGTAAAAAAAGTAAAATATGTCTGAGGTAATCAGACCAGCAGAACAATATGCAAGTAAGAGAGAGAAATTCTTATAACTGTTCAATGGTCTGTGAACTGAGTCTGACATATCTAAGTAGTAGTCTAAGAGGCAACAGCAGAAGAATAAAATATTAAGTAAAAAGAAAATAGAACAAGAGTTCTGTTATACTAACAATTCAATATTAATTTTCACATATCTATGCTATGTAAGTTTGTCGAGAAAAAATACTAAAATAGAAAAGTCAGAAATTTCTCACTGCATGTCATCTGATTTACATTTTCAAACTAAAATAAAAGCCCCAATTATAATAACATTAACAGAAAAGTTCATTCTTTCTGCTTTTGTGTCAACATGGGTTTGCATTAAGAGCACTGCTAACTCTTAAAATGAGAAGACTGCACAACAATTAGAAATAAAAAAAATTCAGAAAACTGATGATGGACATACGTCATTACAGGAAATTATATCACATGTGTGTACCAATTATGTGTGACTGTGTATGTGTATATAAAAATATATATAGTATGTATGTTTCTATTTTCTAGCATTCATATCTGAGAAAATTATTTCCCTTACTAATAGTTTTCATTGGTAAATTATGAAATGAGTATAATAATCCATAAAAATCTCCTAGAAATCCAAAAGAGATTGAATAAGAGAATCTTCATTATTTGAAGTTTCAATATGCAGAAACATATTAAACCTGACAGCATATACTAAAGACTTATTGCTATTATAAAAATTGACTCAGGTTACTTATACTTTTCCCCTTAACGTCAGATGACATGACATTCACGTCATAGCTTGGCACATCTTCCCACCAGATGACATGAATGTATTGTCCTGGCTTTGTCTGGCCATTTCACCAGGTGACTGGGCACACAGCATTTGGGATTTGTCTCTACCAACAAATAACCAGCATCATTAAGCCTCTGCACTCCGTAATATCCTGGTGAGATGACCAGGTGCAGCTAAATCGGTCCTATTCTTAATGGGTTAAAGGGTAATTTAACTGATTTACGCTGAATGACATATCAGGTCATCAGAATATTTCCCTCACAATAGATGCCTTCCTATTACATCATGGTTTCTCCCAGTATATTCATGTTCTACATAGTAATGCTTTTTTATACGCACTGTAGTTGCATTTGCATATACACATTTTCTTGACTTGACAGGTGAAAATCACTCTGAGAGACTCAGTGCTGCCTTATAACTTGAGAAATCTCTAGGCAGGAAGCTGCATATGTTTGCTATCTTGTCAGCGAGAGCAAAAGGCAAATATACGCCCCATCATGAGTGTGTTAAGTAGATCTTATCATGCATAAAAATTCATTACTTGGAAATCCATTTCCAACTATTGATAAAACTTTCCCTTAGATCCTACATTGCCACATATTCTCTTGAAAGAATTCTCTCTTTGGTCCTGATACAGGCTGACATTTTCATTCACTACAATTTTTTTCCTACCTGAAAAAAGGTACCTGTACATAAATTAACTTCTTTAGGATTATGAATGTTCCTCCATATAAACCATTCACAAAAAGAACCTGCTCTGCTGACAGGCAGGATGAGTTACCCATCAAGAAGTGCATCATCACAGTCACTTCCCTCTGATTCTACTAACAGGCCACTGTCGGCTAGCTGCTTCTTGCGCCTTCTAACAACAAACACAATAGCACCAGCTATGGCTACAACTACAACAGAGCCTGATGTGCAAGATGCTATGAGGGCAATGTTGGAGCTAGCATCTGTCTTGCTTCCAGGGCTGCAAACACTGTCCCTCACGGCATAGGGAGGGATGACACTGGTGTTCAAGTAGAATACTCCAGCCACTCTGCAAATTACAGTACTGGTAATATAAATGGAGAAAATAGTGCAAGAGCCACAGAGATCATATGTTTATCAGTTTCCTCATCTAGCTCCTGATAATGAAAATAACTTAACTGAACATAAAAGATGGGTCTCTTTAGCTGATAACTAGTATTATGAAACTCACATAGTTATTGTACTTTGTGAGAAAACTACAAAAGCAAAAACCTAAATCATAGTTTATTCATACCCCGTGTTTGCAAAAAATCCCATATACTGAGCCTCATCTCCACACGGACATTCTCCTTCTTCATACTGATTCCAAGCCGAGCAATTGCGGGCAAGAAAGTATGTGTCATCTATGCCGTAACTGATGCTCTCTAGATAGTAGGTATATGCCAGTTCATGATCACAGCCTATTTCACCTGCAGTGGTAAAAAATTGAAATTAAACAGAGATACAATTCACCTTCTTTCACATGAGAAATTTGAGAGTAGATAAAGGAGGGATATAGAAAGAAAAATCAAAATAAAAAGACAATTTCATCTTGCTTGCCAAGATTGAAGCTGTCTACATACCTGACATACTCTGGCAAGCCGGCTGATGCTCTCCTCCATTTGGCCAGAAGTCACTGTGGCCTAAATTTTCATTGATGCCATAACAGTCCTGGAAAAAAATTTCAAGACATCCATTCAATCATTTCCCTTTTTGAGGCATTGACAACACACACCATAACATAAAATGTAAAATTTAGTAATAAAATTGATTAGAATAGTAATATATCTGTGACAATGCTTGTGATGAATATTATCTTTATTATTACATCTATACTATTATCATCCTTTTCATTAGCATTATTATACATTATAAAAGCAGAACAGCTATCGTGGACACTTACCGTCCATGGTCGCCAGAATGTGTAGCAGCCATTTGTGTGAATCACATCCACATAATCTGCATCTGATTTATCTAGTCGCTGCTCTTTGGGCACATTGTGAAATTTGAGGCCAGCAGGATCCAAACCTGAATGTCCAAGAGCCATTTTTTAGTCACATACAGATGCATATATTTTTTTGTACATAACCACCTGATTTTCATACAAAGGCAAACTGTTGTTATATATTCAACATAATAAGGGCAGATATTGGGGCATATTACATGTCTTCTTGTCCATTAACCCATTGCAGATGGGACTATGTAACTGACATGGGGTGCCAAATGATAGAATTGGTGGAAGGAGGGAGATGCATGCTTTGTTCCACAAGCATCTTCTTCAACTCCTGCTCATTTATACATCAAAGTACTGAATTTTTGTTGTTGTTGTTGTCTCATCATATTTGGAAACTTATAGCAGGTACTGGTATGGCTAAGACATTGATTAGACAAGTAATTCCAATAGTTTAGTCTTTTAGCCTCCATAAAGGAGGAACATACACTGTACACTCAGAGGTACATCACTATCAAAATTTATGGAACAAGAGGTACAAAGTACCTATGTATATACTCATAGAAGTATAGACACATTTTTCTTCACTTGTGAAAATAATGTAAACAAATACAAAAACCTCCCATCGCACTGGGTGAGATCTGGCGACTGTTAACTAGCTGGCGGGCATGGTATTAGGCAAATATAGGCCCTAGTGTGAATGGGTTACAGAAATTATATTACTTACAACTACATACACTCCTTCTCACTACTAGTACCACAAGGCAAAACAGCTAAACTGACAGCAGCACCTTACACACCTTGTATATGGTCAAAATTGCTCATGGATTTAACTTGTTGCCACTGTCCGCAATGGGTTAATCAGCATTTGAAATTAAATGAAAAATCAGATCACAACAGAAACATCACAAACCTGAAATTCTCCCCACTCTTGTTTTTAAGTTTTGAGAAGCGAGACCAGACACATGAGCCCCAAGTGAGTGGCCAATAAAGTGTACGGATTTCAAATTAAGACCCTTATGCTTCACCAGCTTTCTGAGAAGCCAGGCGGTGTCCTTCCCTACAAAAGGAACACGTGACACAGCTGTATAATATGATAGGAGCCACCATTCGGTCCCCGCTGGCCAGTCAACTGAGATGACGTTGCAGTCAGACATGTTCAGGAGCTCTGTTAAAGGATTTAAATTATTAGAGATTCATTGGAGATAAAATAAAATACTATTAATATAGAGGGATAGACAGGGAGGGAGGGATAGAGAAAGAGAGGGAGTGTAACCCGGCGAGAAAAGACATCACCAGTTGCAAGCCAGTGAAGAAAGACAAAGAGGTTCTCTTGTCATGTTCTTTACTGGTGGCCTGATATATAAATTTGCCTCCAGCCTGAGGTTGAAGATTAGTGCTATGTGCTCTGTCCTGATCACTGCCTGTTCTCCATTTCTGTCTGTGATCCTTCTGGTGTGCCTCTGTCTGTCTTTGCTTATGTATGACTCAATTTCACTTTCTCTGCTTCAGGGCTTCCAGCTAGCAAACACAACTGCAGCT
>BOPN01000073.1:252307-257307 GCA_017312705.2 Penaeus japonicus
ACAAGAGTAATAAAGACAATAATGATAATAGATAATAATAATGATAATAATAATGGTAAAGATAACAACAACCGCAATAATTATATTAATAATAATGATAATAATGATAATAAGGATAACCATAATGATGATAAGGATAATCATAATAAGAATGATAATAGCAATAATGATCATAATAGTGACAATAATGATAATTATCATGATGATAATGACAAGGATAAGGATGATAGCAATAATGATGATAATATTTTTAAAATGATAATCAAAATGCAAAAAAATAACAGTCAAGATAATAATGATAATGACTGAAAAAATATAAAAGTATGAAAATATATAAACATGAGGATAAGGGGAGGAAGTAGATTGGAAAAATGAGGAGGTAAGATAGACATAAGGAGGGAAGGAGAGAGTAAAGGGGAAGAAATAAGGAAGAAAAGGGAAAACGTGAGATGAATATGAGGAGGAAAGAAAGAAGTAAAGGAAAAAACAATGGAGTGAAATAGACATGAAGAGAGGAAGAAAAACAAGAAGATGAGATAGGCATGAGGGAAAAAGAAAAGAAAAAAAAAATAGGGAACCGGAGGAAAGGAGGAAAGGGGGAAATAGGAGCAAATAGGAAGAAAGGTAGACAGGAGGACGCAGGGGGGGAGGGGGAAGGAGGGAAATGAGAATAGAAATTGAAGGCGAAAGAGATGGACAACAGTATATATGAAGAGAAAAAAAAAAAAAAGAAAAAGAAAAGGAAGAAAAAAAAAAAGGGTAACCGGAGGAAAGGAAGAGGAAAGGGGGAAAATAGGACAAATAGGAAGAAAGGTAGACAGGAGAACGCAGGGGGGGGGGGGGGGGGGAGGGAGGGAAATGAGGAACAGGAAAGTAAAGGCGAAAGAGATGGACAAATATGTATATGAAGAGAAAAAGAAAAAGAAAAAAAAGAAAAAACGAAAAGCAGAGTAGACATGAAGAGGAAGGGAGGATAAAAATTAAAAAATGGAAAGTGAAAGTGAAATAGAGATGGATAGGAAGGGAAGAGAAAAGTAGGGGAAAAAAACAGACATGAGGAGGGAAATGAAAGATAAAAATGAGTGAGTCAGATGTGAGGGAAGGAGGGGGATATTTGATATAAAATAAACAGCGAAAAAGGGAAAAAGCTAATAAGGAAATAAATGAAAAGAGGAAGAATCAAGACAACGAACGAGGAGGAGGAGGAGGAGGAAGAAGAAATAAGGAGATAGAGCATGAAGGAGAGCGAAAGGGAGTAATAAGAAAAGGATAGGAAGAGAATGACTCATCGACGCGAAGTGGCGTACTGCCCACCTTACTACCCCCCCCCCATGCCCCATCCCTTCCGCATGTCCCCCCCTATGCCCCATCCCTTCCGCATGCCCCCCCCCCCCCCATCCGCTACGCCGCCCTCTCCCTCTACTATCCCCCTCCCTAACCCCTTACCTAACCCTTTCTCCCTTTTCCGCCTCCCTCTTTTCCCCTACTTTATCAGTACCCTAACCCCCTTTCTTCATCCCTCCTTACTCTAACCCCTAACCTCTAGTTTGCCCCCTCATTCATTCTTGTTGTAACTTTTTCCCTCCCCTCTCCCATACCCCTACCCCAGATCCCCCTCCTCCATCCTTCAACTCATTCCTTGCCCTTTACCCCCTCTTCCCTCCCCGTAACCCAGACCCCCTCCTCCATCTTTTCTCCTACCAACATCCTCTTCCCTTCCCCTCACTTCCCCCTCCCCTCTCCCCTCCCCCCTACCGTAGACCCCCTCCTCCTCCTTTCCTCCAAACCCCAACCCCCTCCTTGCCCCTACTACCCCCTCCCCTCTCCTCAACCCCTACCCCTGACCCCCCTCCTCCATCCTTCCTTCAACATCCCTCCACCCCCCCCCCCTCCCTCTCCCCTTAGCTGGCGTCTGGTGTCGTAAGTTCTCCCGCTCGAGTCAGTCTCGCGCCAGCCACGGAAGAGGAGGGAGTGCGCTCAGTTTCAGTTCCTGTCTCGTCACTGGGTCTCTCCCCGTTTCCGTCTTTCGCTTGACCTTGCTTGAGCTGTTCCGAAGTTGGGTCAAGGCGATCAGCGTTCTTATTTTCATCTTGTTTTGTTTAGTGTTCCGGCTTGGTGGATTCCTATTTTTTTAATAAGATTTTCGAATGATTAATCTCAGTTTGTCCTTTTTAATGGAGACTTATATAAGCTATCGGTGACATGAGAGGCCTCTTTGAGAGCCGGAGGTAAAATCATGTCCTGGAAACACTGACATTGCCTGACGGAGATAAAACCATAGACAACGAGAGGGTCGAGTAAATATTTCGATTCGTGGATAATTATCGTGTGAAGGTCGAGTCTAAGGTCAGACCGAGACAAGCGCCAGGCAGAGAGAAATAAACAGAAATAAAAAGACAAATACAAAGAGAAAGAGAAGAGGAAAATTAGAATTAAGAAAAAATAAATGAATAAGAGAAAACCAAAGAGGGAAAAATAGAAAGAGAAAGAAGATCACAAGAACAGAGAAGAATTGGAGGATATTTAAAAGAAAAAAGAAAAGAAAGAAAAAAGACACAATTCAGTAAGAAAATAACCCTTCACATCCACGCCTTAAGACCTCGCCGACCGCAGCCATGTTGTTCCCCCGAGGACTACCTCTGTTCCTCGTCCTGGTGCTGATAGCCAGCCTCGCCCTCGAAGCGGAAGGAGGTCGTCGGCGTCGTCTCAAGCGGCAGCATCGTTCGCACGACCACGAGGACGACCTCCGGAGAGCCCGACGAAGGGAGCAGAGGCGAGCGAGGTGGAGAGCCGTCGCCGAAGAAGGTGGTTCGGCCAGCGTCAACGCCTCCGCCATTCCCGCCACGCCGATAAGGGTTAGTCTCAGCTCCTCACCTCTTGTGCTTGGAAGATGGTGGTGCTCTTGCTATTGGCATATGATTCTTGTTTCTGTTTCTTGCTGTTGCGCTTTGAGTTTGTTTTTGTTTTTGGACTCTTTTTTGACGTTGCTTTTCGTGCTTGCTAATATTTATTTATTTCTTGTTGCTTTTTGTTTTTGTTTTGTTTCTTGTTGCTTGCTGTTATTGCTTATGGTTTCTCTTCTTGTCTTTGCTGTTGTGCTTGATATCATTATTATTTTGTATGTAAATTTTGTTGCTTTTGTGTTAGTATCTTTTATTGTCTCCGCTTCTTGTCGTTGCTTTTATGCTTGCTGTTGCCTTTGATCTCGTTTATTCTTACTGTTCTTTGTCTTCTCCTTTTGTGCTTGAACGATGTGCTCTTCTTCTTGTGCTTTTACTGTAGTGTTTGTGCTTGGCTGATTTTGATATTGCTTTCAGTCGCATGTATTTATCCTTTTATGCACTTATGTACTCGATGTGGTTTTGCTATTACCTTTGATATTATGTCTGCTTTTATACTTTGACGATGTGTGCTTGTAATTGCTTTTCAAATCGGACGATGTGGGCTGAAATATCTGTCTTTTTTGTTTGTTTGTTTATCAGTGGCCATGATTATAATTCATATTTATCTTTTCATAGTTTCGCGTACTGTTTTTACTGATTCTAAGTATCTTATTTATCAATGTATTTGACGATTCTACTCATTTCCATTATGCTATTGTGTTCTTGTTCTTTAAGAATCACGCGAGTTATCTATTTATAAAATAACATTCTTTTCATCTGGTCATTGTATTTGGAAACTATTATTTTGTATCGATAACTATGTCATCCTTCCGGAAACTGTATCATTGGATTTTTGGGGAGCATTGTATTCGTTTTTTCTTTGTTTGTCTGTTTGTTATCAGTTTAAAAGCACTGTGTTGCATGATGTTTATCATTATTTTTTTATATAATTAACTGCAATTAATTAACGTATCATCATGACATCATAATTGTTACGCTTTTGACCACCATTATTCAAATTGCTATCCCATTATCATCAATACTAAAACAACCTCAATCATTCTTCTTGGTAATCTCCTCATCCTTATTATCACCTCATTACCCCGTATCCTGTTTCTTCCTAAACCAATAGACTGGGAAAGGGTCAGGGAGGAGAGAGGGGGAGAGGGGGAGAGGACAGTGAGGAGAGAGAGGTATGGAGGGAGAGGAAGAGAGGGGACAGAGAAGGGGAGAAGAGGGGAAGAGGGGAAGAGGAGGGGGGCAGAGAAGAGGAGGGGAAGAGGGGACAGAGAGGAGAGAGAGATGTGGAGGGAGAGGAGGAGAAGGGCAGAGAACGAGAGAGGGGTATGGAGGGAGAGGGGCAGAGAGGAGACAGGGGAAGAGGGGACAGAAATGAGAGAGGGGCAGAGAGGAGAGAGGGGAAGAGGGGACAGAGAGGAGAGAGGGGCAGAGAGGAGAGAGGGGACAGATAGGAGAGAGGGGAAGAGGGAGCAGAGAGGAGAGAGGGGCAGAGAGGAGAGAGGGGACAGATAGGAGAGAGGAGAAGAGGGGACAGAGAGGAGAGAGGGGCAGAGAGGAGAGAGGGGACAGAGGAGAGAGGGGAAGAGGGGACAGAGAAGAGAGAGGGGGAGGGATAGTGAGCAAGAGTCCATGAGTCAACATCATAATAAACACAAAAGCTTTCACAGTCTGCTCTTAGTTAACACGTAACGCAATTTGGTATGTGGCAGCGAGTAACACCTAGTGACGTGACGATAACACGAGTTGGAAGAAAGAGAGAGAAAGAGAGAGAGAGAGGGAAAGAGAGAGCCTGCGAGAGATAGAGAGAGAAAGAGAGAGAAGGAGAGAGAGAGAGAGAGAGAGAGAGAGAGAGAGAGAGAGAGAGAGAGAGAGAGAGAGAGAGAGAGAGAGAGAGAGAGAGAGAGAGAGAGAGAGAGAGAGAGAGAGAGAGAGAGAGAGAGAGAGAGAGAGAGAGAGAGAGAGAGAGAGAGAGAGGGAGAGAGAGAGAGAGAGAGAGAGAGACAGAGAGAGAGAGAGAGAGACAGAGAGAGAGAGAAACAGAGGGAGAGAAAGAGACAGAGAGAGAGACAGAGAGAGAGACAGAGAGAGAGAGAGAGA
>BOPN01000073.1:262307-264807 GCA_017312705.2 Penaeus japonicus
CGAGAACGAATAGAACAACAACAACAGAGACAGCAACAGCAACATCTGCGACTTGAACAGCAAAAGAAGCGTCTAGATCAACAACAAAAACAACAGCAAACAGCAGCAGCAGCAACAACAACACCAAACAAATACAACAGTATAGAATGATGTTAGTGAAGTGGGTTCTTAGTGATGAGGCTTTTCAGTGGGTCGACAATGGGCGAATTCTTTGCTGGCTGATCGCCTAACTCGTTCTGTTGTTGGTAGTTTTGTTTTGTTTATTTATAGAGGAGAGAGAGAGGGAGTGGGAGAGGGAAAGAGAGATAGGGAGAGGGAGAGGGAGAGGGAGAGGGAGAGGGAGAGGGAGAGGAGAGGGAGAGGGAGAGGGGGAGGGGGAGGGGGAGGGGGGGGGGGGGGGGGGGGGGGGGGGGGGGGGGGGGGGGGGGGGGGGGGGGGGGGGGGGGGGGGGGGGGGGGGGGGGAGAAAGAACTATGTATATATATATATAATTATGTGTATATATATGTATATATATGTATATATATATATATATATATATATATGTATACACACACATCTCTAGATCCTCCCTCCCACGCCTATTCCTAAATTCTGGCAGCCAGTTCTTCACTTCAGGCTAAGCTTCATCTCCATCCTCATATTTGCACGCCTTAACGCCATATGAAAGTTGCATTAGAAGGCGAGGCAATTTCGTATCGTCGCCTGTGTTTGCTTTACCATTTCACGTCACTGCCTGTTTGTGTGGGTCCGAGAGACGAAGGAGGGGTAGGAAGGTGGAAGGGAGGAGGGTGGCAGAAGGGAGGAAGGGGAGAGGGAGGAGGAGGGAAGAAGGAGGGAAGTGGCAGGAGGGATGAGGAGAGAGGATAGGAGGGAGGAGGAAGGGGAGAGGGAGGAGGAGGGAGGAGGGAGGAGAGAGGATAGGAGGGAGTAGGAGGGAGGAGGGAGGAAATGGAAAGGAGAGAGGAAGGAGGAGGAAGTAGGAGGGGAGGAGGAGTAAGGAAGAGGGAAGAGGGAGGGGTGGGGGAGGAGAGAAGGAATGAAGGAGAGAAAAGGAGAGGGAAAAAACGGAGAAAAGTGAAAAACAAAGATATGAAGCAGAAAGATAGAGAAAGGGGGATTAATACAGCAAAAGGGTAGAGGAAAAGAGAAAGAGAGAAAGAAAGGCAGAAAGTACATGGAGAGAGAGAGATAGAGAGAATGAGAGAGAAAGAGAGAGAGAGAGAGAGAGAGAGAGAGAGAGAGAGAGAGAGAGAGAGAGAGAGAGAAAGAAAGAAGAAAGCAAAAAAGACCGAGAAACAAATAACTATATACGATAGCAAATAGCAGAGAGGCGACACGGCAACAGATAGTCTGCTGTTCCTTCATATAGTTTATCGGTCTGGCGTGTCCTGACAGGACGAGTAAATCGAGTCAAGTATAACTGATCAGAGTGTCTTCACTGAAGGGTTACGGGGGTCGATCGTGTTCGAGGTCAAAGGTCAAGGAACGGAAGATAGGCGTTCTGCGATGGAAGGAGAAGAAGAACAAGAACAAGAGGAGATGGATGGAAAGAGCCGACGAAAATGAAGGAGATGGAAAAGAACAAGAAAAATCATGATGGTGAAGATGCAGAAGACGGAGAACAAGAAGAAGGAACAGAAGAAAAAAATAATGATGAAGATGTAGAAGACGGAAAACCAGAAGAAAAAGAAGAAGACGAAGACGACGAAAGAAAAACGACGAAAAAATAGGAAAACAAGAAAGAAAGAAAATGAAAGGGAGAAATAAAAAGAGAAGGAGAAAGATGAAAAAAAAACAGAAAAAGAACAAGACGAAGAAAAAGAAGAAAACACGCTATTAAATGACCAGCATTCAACAAAATACAACTTTAGATTGTCTTGGATTTGATAAGACCAGATCCATCATCGGCCTCATGAAAAATGATGCGCCAAAAACACTCTATTTTGGAGAAATTCATCTACCTGAAGAACGACCTACTGTTTTCTTAACCGAGGGAGTCGTAGCAAGTTCTATCAAATTCGTGTCAGTTTCTTGCTGTAACTGTATTTTTTTTACTTTATTTTTTTACGTTTTTCAATGTTTTTCGTATCAAATTCGTGTCTCTTTGTTGCGATAATTGTATTCTTTTTTTTTTTCTTTACTTTATAAATATATTTACGTTTTTCATTGTTTTTCGCTTCAAATTCGTGTCGTGTTTTTTTGTTATGACTAATGTATTCTATCACATTCTTTTTCTTTTGTTTTTTTTCTTTTTTTACATCTTCCAATGGCTGGGTAATTCTTAGACGATGTCGTGTTCCTTAATTCAAGTGTCCAGGGTCAGGCGGTTCCAAGAATGGTTTCGTCTGCGTACTGCGAGAAGAATGTTGTTTTGTATGCTAGGATCTGCGCGTCGCTTTCATCAACACTAACTTTCAACACCAGAGACTCGTAAGGAATTTACATATTATCCATATTTCCATCGTTGACATCATACTAACGATCACAACGATCAATT
>BOPN01000073.1:292307-297307 GCA_017312705.2 Penaeus japonicus
TTTCTTTCTCTTTTTTTTGCTTAGTTCGACTGACAGACATTTTTCTTCCTTCGACTAAAACGAGATTCTAAATAAGCGGGTTATTACGTTCCTTTATTTCACAAAGTTGAAGAGAAATTAATTTATGAGAAATGGACGAGAATCCTTGAAATTTAAGAGAATAGAAGATAAGAGATTTGTTTTAAGAGGAATTAGTTAATTTACAACGATAGGAAATAATTACACATTACTTTTTTTCTTTCTTTTGATAAGAGATCAGAAATAGACTATGGATGTTAATGGAGAATAAGACGCAACGGAAAAGCAGTAGGATTTTTTGAGGCAAATGACAAAACAAAACAGGAATCATAGTGTGAGATTGCTATTCTCTTGATAATTTCCGTGCTTCTTTATCAATATTACAAATATCGTTTTTATATCATCATTATTTTCAATCCATAATCTTCATATTCTATTACTATTATTTTCAATCTTAAATCTTTTAATCTTCTTTATTAATTTTACTATTATTTTTATTGTTATTATCATCATTACTATTATCTTTATCATTATTATTGTTATTATTATAATAATTATTACGACTATAACTGCTACAGCTACTAAACTACCAATACCATCATTCTTATTACGATTATTATCATTATGATGAAAAAATATATAGAATGACCAAAACCATGATCATTATCCGTAATACGCTGACCTTTTGCCCGTGTCTGCATCTCATACATAAGTGCAAGCTCTGTGAGAGTGCATCCGCGAAGCAATTAGTTGTGATCGGTTTTAAGGCTGATACACACGCACTCGGACACACGCACACATACACGCACACACACACACACACACACACACACACGCACACATGCACACACACACGCACTCGGACACACACACATGTACACACACATTTTCAAATCGCAAATCAGTGCAATGTCCGTTAGAACTTTAACCAGGTGTACAAATATTATTCTATATTATTTTTACACCTGGAGAAGCTTGTAGAGCGAGTAAGAAGGATGTCCGCATTAGCTTAATGAATAAACTTTGATCTGTGATGATGATGATGATTATTTCTATTATTGTTATTAAATACTGATTATTATTGTTATTACCATTATCATTACTGTCGTTGTTGTTATCATTATTATTATTATTATTATCATCATCATCACTATCATCATTATCATTATTATCATTATTATCATTGTTTTATTATTATCATTAGTAGTAGTATTATCATTATCATCGTTACTCTTATTTATTATTTTTTATCATCATTATCATCATCATCATAATCATCATCATTATACATGGCTCTACCTTCCCTCACGTCGAAATTCATGCATTTACCAAGTGCTGAAATTCGCAGTCAGAATCTTCGCCTTCCCCGCACTGCCATAAAGCCAGCGATCACGACCCAGCCTCCAGACACAACAACAAGACGAAGGTCGTAATGCGTCGGGAGTCTGTTTTACGAAAGGGATTCTTTCTTTTCATTATTCATGCTCTCTTTTTTCTGATTTCCAAATATGTCTTGGGGTCGTTTGCTCTCTCTCTCTATATATATATTTTTTTGAATTGTTTGATTGAGAAGTAGAGAAAAGAAGATAGAAGCATGGTATGATAATTCTTTTTTTCTCTCTCTCTTTTTTTCTTTTTTTGAGCGACGGAGATTTGAATTCCTGTCGTATATCATCTGTCGTTGGGATGGTTGACACGAGACCTGCTAACGAGGTGGATGCGAGTTCCTTCTTTGAACGCTGACGTAACCTCAATGCACACCTTCACCTTCTCCTTGTCTCCACTCCCCTCCACTTTCCTCCACTTTCCTCTACGCTCTTCCGTCCTTCCACTTTCCACCTCCTTCCTCTACGCTCTTCCATTCTTTCACTTTCCACCTGTCCTCAAGGCTCTTCCACAAAGCTCCATCCCGCATCCATCCTCTCTTTGTCTCAGCTGTTCCGTCCACCCATTTTCCACCCTCCTCTTCCTCCTCCACTCTCATTCCCCAGCAGAGCTCTTTCCTCTCTTTGTCTTGACTGAACCTCCCAGCCGCCCTCAACTCCTATTCCACATTCCTTAATCCATCCCGATCCTCGCTTTGTCTCCACTCTTTTGTCCACCCTGCCTCCACCGTCCCTCCACCCTCCTCCCCCCCCCCCCCTTCCTCAGCCCGAAGCCACATTTCTTGCTCTTCCTCCTTCCGTCAACACGCCATCAATGCGAGGCTCTTCAACTTCCTTGAGCTTTTTTCTTCCTCCTTCTCCTTTTCCTCCTCCCCCTCCTCCTCCTCCTCCTCCTCCTCCTCCTCCTCCTCCTCCTCCTCCTCCTCCTCCTCCTCCTCCTCCTCCTCCTCCTCCTCCTACCCCTCCTCCTCCTCTACCCTTCTCCCTCTCTTCCTCATTACCTTACTTCTTTTTCTTCTTCCTCCTCTTCCTCCTCCCCACACCACCTTCTTCCCCGAATCCCCTGATGTGGGATAGATATCTTTACACCAGGTGCCCCCCCCCCCACCTCTCCCACTCATCCCGGAGGCGTTGTTTAAGAAGCTGCGAAGAACCGAGTCGGACTGAGTGCCCTTCCCCCTTGCCCCTCCTCGCCCCCTTCTCTCCTTCTCATCCCCTCCACTCCCCTCTACCTATTTTCCAGCCTCTTTCCTTCTCCTTTCTTCTTCCCTTCCACCTTTTCTCCGTCCTCTTTCTTCCTCTCTCCTCTTCCCCCTGCCCTCTCCTTCTCTCTCTCTCATCCTCCTTTTCTCCTCCTCTCCTGGCCCCCTCTCTCCCTTTCCCCCTTGTCCCCTTCTCTCCCCGCCCCCTTCTCTCCTTATTTCCCCACCCCTTCTTCTCCCTCCTCCCCCCACCTCTTCCCCCCATTCCCTTCCCTTCCCCCCCTTCTCATCCAGCAACCCTTCCCTCCCCTTTCCTTCCCCCACCGCTCCTCCCCCTTCTCTCCCCTCCCTCCTCCCCAGCGCCCTTCCCTCCTTCCCTCCTTCCCTTCCCCCTACCACCCTTCCCCCCCCGCCACCCTTCCCTCCTTCCCTTCTTCCCTTCCCCCCGCCACCCTCCCCTCCCCGCCCCCCCTCCCCCCCCTCCCTCTCCCCATCCTGTTCCCCGAAGCGTTGAACTGTTCAGCGGCACCCGATACCCTTGATTTAGGAGCGCGACCAAAACATAAACAAACGAGTGTGAATAAGGTCCTGTCTGTTACTGCCACCGGATAGAATTTCCTTTGTTCACTCCTGCGCAAAGGATTCAGTGAAAATGGAGAGAAAAAATGGCGGATGCGGGATGGTTACGGACAAGGGGGTACTTTTAGATTTTGCGGGGGGATTTTTCCTTATTTTCATGGAGAGAGGGGAAGGGAGGGAGGGAGGGAGGGAGGGAGAGAAAGAGGGGGGAGGGAGAGGGGAGACAGAGAGGAAAGGAGGGAGGGAGGGAGGGAGGGAGGGAGGGAGGAAGGGAGGGAGAAAGGGAGAGAGGGATGGATGGAAGGAGGGAGGTAGGGAGAGAAGAGTGAGATAAAGAAAAAGAGAGTAGAAAGATTGAAAAGAGAGGGAGAGAGGGATAACTGGAAAATATGCGCACGCTAACTGAAAAATTATAACACACGAAATGGCAGCTTTATATGTATATGGGGATAGAGGACGTTGCTGAATAAGATTGATTCAGTAACACACGCAAACACACACACACACACACAAACACAGACACACACACACATACACACACACAAACACAGACACACACACACAAACACAAACACACACACACACACACACACACAAACACAAACACAAACACAAACACACACACTCACACACACACACACACACACACACAAACGGACGTACATCCCGACATGAGATCAGCACAAGTGACATCATCGAAGCTGAGATCAGCAGAGGTGCAACTTCCTGGTTCTGGGTCTGCTTGTAGATCTGCAAATGTACACTAGCGAGACAAACGTGCTATGTACACAATTTTGCAAATGCTTTCAGTATGCAACACGCCCAAAATCTCCACGTCGTTGCAGCAGATAGGGCCAACACAGGTCACGGAATGATGAGAATGCAATCGTAGGAGGTCACCTTTGCGCGCAGTAATTCGATACTTCGCGGTCTGTTGACAAGGCTCAGCTGTTTTCAAATTGGACGGTTTTTTATGTGATGATTGATTTGTCATCTTCATTTCTCGGTTTTATCTATTTAACGTATTTTTTATTTTCATTGATAGATGGAATATGGTCATAATAATGCTGACAAATATTGTAATGATATATATGATTTTGATATTTATTATATTTTCTTTTGGAGACATAACTCTACGGTTATAGCGCTTCGCATTTCAAGATAGTACCTTGGAAATGTGAGTTGTTTTCTGTAATTCCCAAATGTGCACTCAAACCCCTATATATATTGTTTTTTCTTTTCTTTTCCTTTTTTCTTTTCTTTCCTTTTCATATTTCTTTTTTTGGATACAATATTTGTCGGTGCTATTGCATGTTGGATTAGCAAGAACAAGTGACAGACAAGGCGTGGATACTAACCTTGCAGAACCACTTTCAAGAATTTCATGCATTATCAGGACATCTAAGAAAGAGAACTTGGGTGATCTAATCAGTTCTCAGAAGCCTAATAGCTGAACAGATCACATGAAAAAAAATACATCTTTAATAGGTCACATAGTAGAAGACCGAGATAATGTGACGTTGTAACTCTAAGAATTACGTTGCTAAGCATTACGTCATTAAGTATTGCATAAAAAGGATGGACAAAATTCATTGCAATATATGTAACAAAAGGTCAAACCTCACAGCGCAAGAGATGTTGCGCTGTAAAGTAATTCAGTCTTATTCATACCTTCTAAAATTGTAACAGAGATGTCATGCAATGTAATAAGATAAACGTATACTCAATGTATATCTCAGAGTACCTTGTGATATAGACAATTAAGTCATGAGGTACGAAAATTCTGTGATTAAGTCATTTCATCTACATTGATGTA
>BOPN01000073.1:302307-312307 GCA_017312705.2 Penaeus japonicus
AGAGAGAGAGAGAGAGAGAGAGAGAGAGAGAGAGAGAGAGAGAGAGAGAGAGAGAGTGAGAGAGATAGAGAGAGAGAGAGACAGAGAGAGACAGAGACAGAGAGAGAGACAGAGAGAGACAGAGACAGAGAGGGTGATAGATGAATATACAGAGAATGAGAATGACGTAAGAAGGAGGATTTATTATGGTCTCTCCATTCAAAATAATAATCTATCCAAGAAAATACATTTCCTTTTGTAGAAAACAAAACACAATTATTCCTTCATTTTTTTTCGTCAAATATTTAACATGAAATGGTGATAGGGATTAATATCTACCTACCAAATTAAAATAAAGTTATAGAATATTATTCATACATGAATGTCCATTTATTTGAAACTGAAATATCTTTTTCATTTACAGCATGTGCAACAAAGGAGAGGTTGTGTGTGCTGTGAAGCTGTTCAAGACTTAATGCAGCATTGCGGTGTTTTGCTGAGGCTGCCGAAGAGTGCAATATTTCTTCATTTTTTATTATTATAATACTACTATTATTGTCAATATTATTATTTTTATCATTGTCATTGGTAGTAGTAGGTATACTGTTGATATTGTTATTAATATTATCATTATTGTAATTATCATTATTTATTATTATTATCATTGCTATATATACTATTATTGCTATTATTACTATCATTATTATTGTTATGATTATTATCATTATTATCCTGAATGTTGTAAACTTTTGGATAAGGATTACTTGCCTATTTGCAAAGGTCACAGTACACAGTATATCGGACAAATATTTGTCCCTTGCAATGGTTAACGTTGAAACGAAAAAACAAAAAAAAATATCACTGAGAATTGAAAATTCCATGACGCAATATATGTAATCGAATTACGCAAAATATTTTACTAATAAGTCGATAAAATATCTTTCATTATTCACTCTCATTCATATTCTTTTCTCTACATTTGTCATAATGAACACACTACAAGGATTGATGTCATATTATTGTATATTAGAAAAAAAATGACGATCAAGATTTTAACCCAGCGATCTCTACGTTTTGTATTATCACTTTGCTTTATGCAGCGTGTCCTACAAGATTTTTTTTTTTCATTTGTGTAACTTATTTATGTAATATTTAAAGACATAAGAAAAATAGAAGTGTCTATGAATTGTTACAGTTCTTTGCATTTATCACCACAATTGTACTTTTCTACAGTTTCTGTAGGTTGTATTTAAACTTGATGTAATAAGAATCACTGCCAGAGAACATTTATTTCATTTCATTACATTGTTATTGTCATTTTGAAAGAAGGATGTATTTAAAGTCACTAAGTAAGCGTGACGCCATATGTACGTCTTCAATCTCATTTACATCACCCTTTGGCTGCCATGTTACTCCAGTGACGTCATAGTTGCTCGGTGACGTCATATTTGGCGCCATGTTGCTCTAGTGACGTCATAGTTGCCCAATGACGTCATATTTGCTCAGTGACTCCCTGGTCACGTTCTGTAACTCTATATTGCTCTATCATAACTATGCTGTGTGCAATTAATATTACTTATTAGCTTTACGCAGTTCGGAGTAGGAGTATTTTGTTATCTGTTACTTATCCAGTGATAATTATGATATCGTTGTGGCGTGACAGTTGTTAAGAAACCCATCGAAAAAAAGGAAGGTGTTTCGAAAATATTTTTCGAATGTAAGAGGGTTTATTTTCGAGGATCCGGATTGAGGCTCTGAATGAGCGACATTCTTTAACTGGACAAACGAGTTATGTTGATGTTTCTTTGTTTAACTGTCGTGTCTTTTTTTCTCTCTCTCTTTTATCTTTTATAACCTAGATGTCACCGTCTAAGTATTTTGCATTTATGTAATTCTATTATTCTTTCTGTCTCTGTTTGTTTCTCTCTCTTTCTCTCTCTCTCTCTCTCTCTCTCTCTCTCTCTCTCTCTCTCTCTCTCTCTCTCTATATATATATATATATATATATATATATATATATATATATATATATATATATTACCCTTCCCCCCTTCCCCTTTCCCATTCCTTTTCCCCCTTTTCCTCTCCCTCACCATCACCCTCCTTCTCCCCATTCCCCTACGTCTATCCCTATTCCCTTCTCCCCACGCCTACCCTCCTACCCACCTCCCCTTCCCATACGTTCACAGCAATAACAAATAAACGAGGCAATAAAGCGATATGGGGCAATTAAATGTCAAATTAAAAGAAAGAAATATGACAGTATATACTACATAAACTCGGAAAAAAAACTATGCTTTGACAATGCTAGCACCAACGAATTCGTGTTCATTTACGTCACACGAGGAGGTGGGTTGACGATGTATGTTGCTCAAGTTGCATCCTGCATTGTGGTCAATCAAGGGAAATATGTTGAAGTCGTAGTTGCAGGTTTAACGTGGAATGTTACGACATCATTAGGGTTAGTGTGTAGTCTTAACTGTCGAGTGTCTTATTGCGTCTTGGCAAAGAAAGATGATACATACAGAATAAGGAATTACGAGGATATGTGAGCAACATGTTTACATCGTTTATTTTCCGGGACAGTTACTACAACTCGACTTTATATGGAGAGGAAACGATCAGTAACAAGAGTGTATATTGACATAAGATGCGCGGAGGGAGTGGACCAAAAAACATCGTTGTATTGCCGAGTATCAGATGGAGAGCGAACCTGAAAAGAGACTGACGACAAAAGAGATGTAATTAAATATATTAAGTACATTATAATCATTTGAGTGTGTTAAAGTCATACAGCATTGACCTGTAGCATAGGCTGCAAGGCTTGATGTTGAGATGATAATCTTACAAAATAATTAATTGATAAAGTGACATGAAATATGTATAATGAGCATGATGGGGCACATATTATCAAGCTAAGATCCTACAGGCTCTACGTTTTGGGATCGTTTTGAGTTTTTTCGTGTCATATTCTCATCTTCAAAATGCTTTCGATATTTTAGACTACATAAACTCTGCCATTAACCGCCATATATTGATAGGAACTGATAGATCAAGTAAGAATGGGCAAGATTTCTATACAATCTTTCAATGGAACATAAACTAAGACAGAACTCGCCAGAAGAACAAAGTTCTTGATGTTTCCTCTCCATGTTTTTTTATGACAATAAACACTTCTGTTACTGATGGTTTCCTCCTCGTACCAGAAGGGCGATCTGTGTTAGCTGACCAAAGAAGAATGTAAACATGGTACTCACATAAGCAACGTCTTCCTTAAGCAAATGGCATTAATGGCGGTTTATTATATGCATCAATGCTTGTGGGCCTAAGAATGCATAATATATTTCATAACAGAGGTAATACTATAATTAAATGCCCAAACACAAGTGCAGGCAGAATAGTTTAGATAATTGAATGAGTTTAATGAGCAGAATTTGGATAGAAGGTAGAATATATATATATATATATATATATATATATATATATATATATATATATATATATATTTTTTTTTTTTTTTTTTTTTTTTTTTTTTTTTGCAATTGTTCCTGAAAATACATACGATTATGGAGGGTATCTATCCTGCATGATTAAAATTACACTTCAAGTTTGGCAAGCAATGCCCTAAAGGTCGGAGAGGCCACCTTACCACCGTACTTGCCTGGGCAATACTGGCAGCTATCGGATGCAGGAATGATGTGTTGATTAATCACTGAGATGCATTGTAATTAGATTCCTTATAAGGGAGTGGAAAAACATAGCTCATACCCTGCAAAAGAACACATGGAGATGGAATTAGGAACCCAAGACTTGTGTGACATTGAAGAAAGTTGATGGCACTAAAGAGGCGTGCCTAAGCCGGAAATAATAAGGGAACTCCCAACAGCAAACGATGAAAACTGTTCTTAGATATTCATGGGGTCCATGGGAGGCGGTTAACGACCATATTTGAGTTGGGCGTGATATGGGTGAAGCCTCCTATGACACAGACCAGTACGAATGATAACAGCCAAGAGATAAAGAATCTCACTCTTGAATAACCCGCATTGCAGCAGTATAGTGGCATCGCTTGCAATGACCACACACAGATCACTTCATCATAGCAGAACCTCTTGTGATTTTAGATTTTAGTTTTTTATTAACAATGCTGTGGAATATGTACATGTAGGGTGTTCAGGCGAGCAGAACTAAGACTGTAACCACAGAAGGTATCGGAGGAAGAAATAGTGGTGGTTATGAGTTTACAAGAAGCCTCATAATCCAATGCGGTGCCGCCAGAATGAAACCAATGAGGTAAAAGTACATCACTTTACCCAGGGAAAAATTGTGAATAAGCATTCATGTTTTCAATTAATGTATGGAAGAGAAAAATATTGAAACTGCAGCAGGGGACTTAACTCCGACAAGTTTAAGAATTTAGGTGCGAAGTTAAAGAAATATAGTCATTTTTTCTTTACTTACTTAAAAGCAAAATTACACTCGGCACCCCAACAAAACGGATAAATAATGAGTATGTGATAAACACGTATGCATTCTCTCCCTTCCTTTGTAACCTTTCCTCCCGAAGTCCTCTTCTCTCTCTCTCTCTCTCTCTCTCTCTCTCTCTCTCTCTCTCTCTCTCTCAGTATTGTACGTGTTGTGTACAGAAAACAGTATAGATTATAACACTGTTTCAATAGGGTTGTATAGTATACATTATATATTTTCCTACCAATAGCTAAGGTCTTTAAGCTGCCAATACAAGGTTGTTTTATATACAACAATGGAGTATATAAGTATTGTGAATTATGTTGTTTCAATATCCCTTTTTGTTATGAGGACGTTAAGAAAAGGTTTGGAGAGTTCAGCCATGTGCTACAATTCAAAACTAGATACAGGTTCAGTGGGGTAGATGTGTGCCATTTGTAAATAAATAAATAAATAAATAAATAAATAAATAAAAATAAAATAAAATAAATGAATAAAAAAAGGAAAAAAAAAATAGAATATGTTTTTTGAAAGTGTCTTCTTGCTATTCTCACTTGTCTGTTTTTAATCTTGTTTACCTTTTAAGCAAAATTTTAAGCTTTCAAACTTTCAAGTTAAGTGCTTCTTCAATGTCAATTCGTAATAAAGTATTCCCTCGTCTTGGTAGTTCCTTGATACACTTCCCATAATTCTGCGAGGTCTTGCAACCACGTAGTAAAAGCTCCCTCGCTGACTGATACTGTTTCCGGCGCATTTGATAATTTGGTTCTGTAATAAAGGTCGTTCCATTTTTTAGAATTGCTTTCTTGTGTTGCGCGCAGCCATGGACACACAAATAAATATATTTGTTTTACTATTTCTCACTACTTGTAAAAACTCTTAAGTTATATATATTTTTTCGAAATCGCCTTTTCCATGCTTTCTGCCACACATGGTAGATGGAAAATTACCTTTAAAATCTATACCCCCAACCACTTGCAAAAGGTCTCAAGTCGATATCTCTTCACGTTCTGTGGACAAGCGCTCCACAGTGATTATTTTAAAATGCAGCTTGGCCAATCTACAATTTCCAAAGTGCTGTTCCATATTACTAATACCTCCAGAGATGATCTCTAGCCAATTCAAACCAACAATCGACAATTCTTTTCATAACTTCCACTTCTCTTACTTATGAAGGCTCCCAATCCATCTAGTACATCGAATATCCCAGTGAATTTAAAAAGTTATGTTCAAGAAACCTAAATAGTTCTATCAAACAACACAGGTTCTCCCTCGTTAATATCAGTTTATTTATGGCATATTCCACCTACTGTAAATATCTCAGTCGGTAATACGTAACACTTCCTCTCCCTATAAATAAGATAATACTATTATAAAAAAAAAACACGATTTTGAGCAATCCGAAGTATAACATATAACAATTATCACATATGTCAAAACTGCCATAAATATCACAACGACTCGATTCAACATAAACACCCTTTATCATGTAACTGCCAGCATATCTTTCTGGTAGTTTTCCATGAGTTAATCTTTCAGCTGTAACTACAGGTTCCTGAGAAGACGCATTGCGATGTTCATCCTTAACTTCATTTTTTAGCCGAATCGTTAAATTCCTTAAATACACGAGTCTAACCAAAATGGAGTATGAAGGAGAGGGAATAGTTTCTGTATAAGTTGAAACAGCTACAGTATGTTTCCATTAAGCTTCGAGAAAAGTGACATAAGACCTGTCTTTCGTGTGTGTCGTTATGTTACTTTTCTGGATTTTCTGAGAGGACATCACGTGACTGTAAACTCATATTATGGTGATAGCGTTTCTTTTCTCTATTGGCTTTCTACATGGCTTACGTGAATTGTATCTTATTTCGGAGAATGAATAATTCCACAATGCATATTAATTGCATATCTTGCATTGTGGAATTATCAGTTTTCATTCATACCTGTACTACATTTGTCACAATGAAAGTCCACTCTCAAATCAGCAGCTTTCCCCGAGGACCTAATACCGATAGAGGGAGAGAGGGAGAGAGATATGAGGGGACGAATTAGCATAAAACGGAAAATGTAGAGAAAGTGAAACATCCTGTGAGATGAAACTAGTACCAAGATTAGGATGAGCCAATGTAATGATGCTGGCGGTAATGATGCTGGCGGTAACGATAAAAATATGGATAATACTAATGATGTTTTACTCTCATTCATTTGGCGAGTTTGTCATTCAAGAATCTAACTTATGTTTATTTTGTTTCGAGATCTAGTAATTTGTGGAACAGGCGAAGATGAACTCTGGTGTAAAGGTAAGTATATAGGTGTTTGGGGCGCTCACGTCCCCGAGAGAAAAAAGGAGAGAAGGGGGATAGGGGGAGAGGGAGGGGGAGGGGGAGAGGGAGAGGGAGAGGGAGGGGGAGAGGGAGGGGGAGAGGGAGAGGGAGAGGGAGAGAGAGAGAGAGAGAGAGAGAGGAGAGAGAGAGAGAGAGAGAGAGAGAGAGGGAGAGAGAGAGAGAGAGAGAGAGAGAGGGGGAGAGGGAGAGGGAGAGAGAGAGGGAGAGGGAGAGGGAGAGGGAGAGAGAGAGAGAGAGGGAGGGGGAGAGGGAGAGAGAGAGAGAGAGAGGGAGAGGGAGGGGGAGAGAGAGAGAGAGAGAGAGAGAGAGAGAGGGAGGGAGGGAGGGAGAGAGAGAAAGCGAGAGAGAAGGAGAGAGTGTATGTGTGTGCATGTGCTATGTAACCTGAGTATTACATCCGAACAATAGCTTCTTGCATCTCCCGTCTTCCTTCACATTTTTTATATACATCAACAATAGCTCCGTGACAATATCACTGATCTGACGCTTTGTGCTTCCATATCAGCCATTCTCGCGCCCACAAAGGCTACAAAAACTACGCTTCTTTTCTTTTAACACACTTAGGGCCTGTTAGGGCTTGTTACATACATATGATAATGGAGGACCAAGAATAGTCTGCTTGTTACAAATGTAATCTCTATTCATGGGATATGAATGAGTCCAATACTCATTGCGAGATGCTTCAGTAAATGTGTAAATAGTTTAAACGTAAATACTACACACACACACACACACACACACACACACACACACACACACACACACACATATATATATATNTATATATATATTACCCTTCCCCCCTTCCCCTTTCCCATTCCTTTTCCCCCTTTTCCTCTCCCTCACCATCACCCTCCTTCTCCCCATTCCCCTACGCCTATCCCTATTCCCTTCTCCCCAGACCTACCCTCCTACCCTCCTCCCCTTCCCATACGTTCACAGCAATAACAAATAAACGAGGCAATAAAGCGATATGGGGCAATAAAATGTCAAATTAAAAGAAAGAAATATGACAGTATATACTACATAAAGTCGGAAAAAACTATGCTTTGATAATGATGGCACCAACGAATTCGTGTTCATTTACGTCACACAAGGAGGTGGGTCGACGATGTATGTTGCTCAAGTTGCATCCTGCATTGTGGTCAATCAAGGGAAATATGTTGAAGTCGTAGTTGCAGGTTTAACGGGGAATGTTACGGCATCATTAGGGTTAGTGTGTAGTCTTAACTGTCGAGTGTCTTATTGCGTCTTGGCAAAGAAAGATGATACATACAGAATACAGAATTATGAGGATATGTGAGCAACATGTTTACATCGTTTATTTTCCGGGCCAGTTACTACAACTCGACTTTATATGGAGAGGAAACGATCAGTAACAAGAGTGTATATTGACATAAGATGCGCGGAGGGAGTGGACCAAAAAACGACGTTGTATTGCCGAGTATCAGATGGAGAGCGAACCTGAAAAGAGACTGACGACAAAAGAGATGTAATTAAATATATTAAGTACATTATAATCATTTGAGTGTGTTAAAGTAATACAGCATTGACCTGTAGCATAGGCTGCAAGGAATGGTGTTGAGATGATAATCTTACAAAATAATTCATTAATAAAGTGACATGAAATATGTATAATGCGGATGATGGGGCACGTATTATGAAGCTAAGATCCTGCAGGCTCTACGTTTTGCGAGCGTTTTGAGTTTTTTCGTGTCATATTCTCATCTTCAAAATGCTTTCGATATTTTAGACTACATAAACTCTACCATTAACCGCCATATATTGATAGGAACTGATAGATCAAGTAAGAATGGGCAAGATTTCTATACAATCTTTCAATGGAACATAAATTAAGACAGAACTCGCCAGAAGAACAAAGTTCTTGATGTTTCATCTCCATGTTTTTTATGACAATAAACACTTCTGTTACTGATGGTTTCCTCCTCGTACCAGAAGGGCTATCTGTGTTAGCTGACCAAAGAAGAATGTAAACATGCTACTCACATAAGCAACGTCTTCCTTAAGCAAATGGCATTAATGGCTGTTTATTATATGCATCAATGCTTGTGGGCCTAAGAATGCATAATATATTGCATAACAGAGGTAATACTATAATTTAACGCCCAAACACAAGTGCAGACAGAATAGTTTAGATAATTGAATGAGTTTAATGAGCAGAATTTGGATAGAAGGTAGAATATATATTTTTTTTTTTCTTTTTTTTTCTTTTTTTTTTTTTAATTGGTCCCTGAAAATACACACGATTATGGAGGGTATCTATCCTGCATGACTAAAATTACACTTCAAATTTGGCAAGCAATGCCCTAAAGGTCGGAGAGGCCATCTGACCACCGTACTTGCATGGGCAATACTGGCAGCTATCGGATGTAGGAATGATGTGTTGATTAATCACTGAGATGCATTGTAATTAGATTCCTTATAAGGGAATGGAAAAAAAAAACATAGCTCATACCCTGCAAAAGAACACATGAAGATGGACTTAGGAACCTAAAGCCTGTGTGACATTGAAGAAAGTTGATGGCACTAAAGAGGCGCGCCTAAGCCGGAAATAATAAGGGAACTCCCAACAGCAAACGATGAAAACTGTTCTTAGATATTCATGGGGTCCATGGGAGGCGGTTAACGACCATATTTGAGTTGGGCGTGATATGGGTGAAGCCTCTTATGACACAGACCAGAACGAATGATAACTTTTGTTAAACAGCCAAGAGACAAAGAATCTCACTCTTGAATAACCCGCATTGCAGCAGCATAGTGGCATCGCTTGCAATGACCATACACAGATCACTTCATCATAGCAGAACCTCTTGTGATTTTAGATTTTAGTTTTTTTATTAACAATACAGTGGAATATGTACATGTAGGGTGTTCAGGCGAGCAGAACTAAGACTGTAACCACAGAAGGTATCGGAGGAAGAAATAGTGGTGGTTATGAGTTTACAAGAAGCCTCATAATCCAATGCGGTGCCGCCAGAATGAAACCAATGAGGTATTAGTACATCACTTACCCTGGGAAAAAGTGTGAATAAACATTGTTGTTTTCAATTAATATATGGAAGAGAAATATATTGAAACTGTAGCAGGGGGACTTAACTCCCACAAGTTTAAGAATTTAGGTGCAGTTAAAAAGAAATATCTAGATATTTTTTTCTTTACTTACTTAAAAGCAAAATTACACTCGGCAC
>BOPN01000073.1:322307-337307 GCA_017312705.2 Penaeus japonicus
GATGAGAGAAGAATGGTGAGAGGGGAGAGTGGAAAGGGAAAGAGGGGGATGGGGAGAATATTGTGCATGAAGAGGGAAAAAAAGAGGAGGGGGGTGTACCTCGGGGCTATTCTGTGTTCCTAGAGTGCTGATAGGAACTCTTAGAAAAGGTAAGGCATTATTATGATTGCTGTTGGTGGTGCCAAGTACTAGTATTATCGTCATGGTTATCGTTATTATTGTTATTACTCATGTTATTTTTTATATGGTTGTTGCTACAACTGATGCTAATTTTATTGTTGTTGTTTTATTGTTGTAATGTTGATTAGTGATATGTATGTGTATATATATATATATATATATATACATATATATATGTATATATATATATATATATATATACATATACATATGTGTATGTATATATATGTATATATCATCATTATCATTGATGTTATCATAAATGTTATAATGATGATAATAATTATTATTGTTATTATTAGTAGTATTACTATCATTATCATTACTATTGGTTTTTATTATTATTCATAGTTTTATTGTTATTATTATTCTTATCATTAAAGCTATTATCATGACAATTATTGTTGTTATTATTACTTTATTAATATCATTATTATTACTATTATTATTATTATTATTATTATTGTTATTATTATGTATTGGTGCTCGTATAATCACCCGAAGAAGAGGGCTACACCCTACACCCTCTTGAACACTTATCTTCTCACAGAACGGGTTTAAGACGAAGCTGAGGAACCACTCAGGCCCGGCGAGCGAACCGGCGAGGGGGACTCGTCCGCGAGAGCCAAGCCCAAGAAACGAAGGAGTCGTCTACGAGAGAAGACTATAGCACACGTCAGCGGGTTTGGGTCATGAAGCCGCGAGGAACATCCTGAAGTCGAATAATTTTTAGTTTTTTTTTTTCTCTTTCTCTCTCTCTTTCTCCTTCGTCCTTCCTTTCTTTAACCCCTTCCCTCCCTCTCGACCAACTAATCCTCTTACTCGAATCGACGTACCTTCCCCCTCATACTCGACCTCTTCGAGTAAGTCGCTCAAGTTCGACCTACCTTTCCCCCCCTCCCTCCCCCCCCCTTTTCCGACCGCCTAGAATAAGACACTTAACTCGACCTACCTTCACCCTATTGGACCACTGGAGATAATACACTCAGGTCGACCTACCTACCTCGTCTCCCCTCTTCGACCTCCTCCTCCTACTCCTCCCCTGCCCCCCAACCCCCCCTCAACCTCCACCATGGAAGCCGGCCGTTCTCTCACCCACCGCAACATCCTCGCCGCCCTCGCTGTACTCATAGGCGTGATCATATTTCATCCGAGTAAGTATGAGTGTCCGAAGATGCGTGTCCTAGGGTGTGTCTTATTTTTTGTGCATGTTTTTTTTATGTGTTTAATTTTGAGTCGTCGGTGTTTTTTTGTTTTTTTTTTTAGTGTGTTTTTTGTTTTAATTAGCAGCGTTTGTATACCATACTGTCTTTCGCGTTGGTTTGTACTCGAATTTCCTTTTTTTTTGTTTTTTTTGAAGGGGAGAGGGATTTTTTTCAAACCCTTTTTTTCATTGTCTTTGTTATTGTTATCTCACTTTCAACTCGTGTTTCCTGGCTTTGTCTCCAAGTGTCTTCTCTTATTTTGCTCTCCCTTCTGTTTCAGTTTATCTCTTTATCTCTCTCTCATCCTGTCTCTCTCTCTCGCTGACTGTGTCTATCTCTATCCTCCCTCTCTCCCTCCCTCCCTCCCTCCCTCTTCAAAGTAGTCACGATTTTGAGACAGCATTCACGCACAGCAAACTTTACACAATAAGAAGTAGAAAACAGGCTACCAGTTGAGTCAATAATCAGTACAAATCAATGATGCAACAACAAAATCCATCTAAGTTAAAACTAGTTAAAACTAGCACGCTTGTTGCAAGGTCCCTTTTTTTTACTTTCACTTCCTGTGTTTTGGTTCTCGTTGTCGTTAGAAGTGTGTGCAGATGCAAAGATTCATAACAGGATTGGAGGATTGTGTGTCAGCCTAATCATGTGATTGGTTACTTCATGTTGTCTTTATTTGCATTACAGGACGAGTTAAAAACGGAGAATAACATGCATAGATTTCTTTCTTTCTTTCTTTTCGTCTTTTCATCTGATTACCTTTCGATTAACTGATTTCTTTGCCATGATATATGTCATCTTGTGCTTTGTCCTCGTTTGTTATTAATGTCTGCCATATTAATTTCTTATTTTCATGGCTCCTCTATTATGTCTTCGTCTTTGTCTATTTCTCCCTTTAGCTATATGTTTTTTCCTTGTATCTTTTTGTCTGTTTGTCTGTCTGCCTCTCTTCTCTCTCTCTCTCTCTCTCTCTTCTCTCTCTCTCTCTCTCTCTCTCTCTCTCTCTCTCTCTCTCTCTCTCTCTCTCTCTTTATATATATATATCTATATATATATATATATATATATATATATATATAGAGAGAGAGAGAGAGAGAGAGAGAGAGAGAGAGAGAGAGAGAGAGAGATATCAGTCTCAATTTCTCCCTACCACATTCTGTCCTTTCACTATCCCTCCTCCCTCTTTTTCTCTCACCATCTACCCATCTCTTCCCTCCTTCCCTCCCTCCCACATTCACTCCCACTCCTTCCTTCTCTCCTCCTCCCACTCCCTTTCAGACACACACCTGCTGAAGTCATTAAGGAAAGAGCTCACCATACCCGTCAGGCTCTTCGCATCACCATAATTTCTTGGCCAGTGTCAACCACTGCCCACCCCCCCCCCCTCCCCCCACTCGTCCCGTGACAACTACCTCACGCCACGTGAAAGAATGTACGCATACTCAAGCATACTCTCGTAGGTGAACACACATGCAGACATAAAGGCACACATACATACAGATATACACATACATAGGCACACATACAGGCACACACATACACACAGGCACACACACGCAGGCACAGACATATACTGTCATACACATACATACAGGCACAGACACCAACAGGCACAGACACATTCAGTTATACATACACACAGGCACACTCACATACAGACACACACATACAGGCATACACACACACTGGTGTGTGTGTGTGTGTGTGTGTGTGTGTGTGTGTGTGTGTGTATGGGTGTGCGTTGGCATTTACGTGTGCGTGTGCTGCGCGTGCGCGTGCGCGTGCGCGTGTATATATACATATATAAACAAACCCCACCATGAAACCCAACAGCAATAAACCAAAGAAGGAAACACTTACGTAAGGACACGCGGTTTGGCAAACACATCCGAGACGCAGTTAAGTTTGAGGACCCGAGAGGAATGATAGAATGCCAGTAAGTAGAAAAAGTACGATATATATATATATATATATATATATATATATATATATATATATATATATATATATATATATATATATATATGTATATATATATATATATATATATGTATATATATGTATGTATATATATATATATATATATATTTATTTATTTATTTATACATGTATATATATTTTTTTCTCTCTTCGCGATAGTTGGGGTGATAATGCGTTTAATGTTGATGGTAATTGCGCTAATTTATGATAATGATAGTGAGGTAATGTGTTAATTATATTATTGACGTTATTATTATGCGGCATTGTCGCTTTTTTAGCTTAATATTTACATCGTTATCAGCCATGTTTCATGATAATTTTCATTATAACTTCATTATATTGATTCACTTTATATATATATGTTTGTTAGTGTGTGTGTGTGTGTGTGTGTGTGTGTGTGTGTGTGTGTGTGTGTGTGTGTGTGTGTGTGTGTGTGTGTGTGTGTGTGTGTGTGTGTGTGTGTGTGTGTGTGTGTGTGTGTGTGTGTGTGTGTGTGTGTGTGTGTGTGTGTGTGTGTATGTATATTTTCTTTTAAACCACGTCTTAAAAGGCATCACCCACATAATACGATGGTTTATAAACATGAAAGTTATTACCAGTACAGGAAAAAACACCATACCCAAGCATACATACATACAGTCAAAGAAACCATACACGCAGACATACTTACATACGTACAGACCATGGACACCATACCAAGTGGATATGCATTACTATTTTCGTGATGCATGGAAGCAAAAGGAAATTCTAGAGCAGAGGAAGAGAGATGCTCAAGCACAAGAATTCCTGACGAGTGTGTTTATTTTGCTAAGTGTCTGTGTGTCTATTCGTTGAGTGCTTTTATTTTTATATATGCGCAAACACACACACGCACACACACACACACACACGCACGCACGCACGCACGCACACACGCACGCACGCACGCACACACACACACACACACACACACACACACACACACACACACACACACACACACACACACACACACACACACACACACACACACACACACACATATATATATATATATATATATATATATATATATATATATATATATATATATATATATATATTTATATATATATAATACGATTGAAAGAAAGAAAGAGAGAGAGAGAAAAAAAGAAATAAAGAACAAGAGAAGGAAAAATAAAAAGAAAGAGACAGAGAGAAAAGACAAAGAGAGACCAAGAGAGAGGGAGGGTGTGCAGACAGACAGACAGTCAGACAGATAGATAGGTCGATCTGTGTCCTTAAATGTCTGCCTGTCACTCCTATACAGACACATTAGCACATACACTTACACACCTTTGCTTGGGTGTTACCATGCGTGTGTACTTATGTATATTTACGAATATGTATGTTCATGTAGATATGCATGGATGGGTGGATGGATGTATATGTACATATATCTTTATATATACTGTATATATGTATATATGACGGTGCATGACGGCTATTGGGACTTCAACTTTAAACGTTTGTTCTCTGTAAAGGACAGAGATAAGGAAAGGGAGGGAAATGACATACACCGTGAACCCGTAAGGCATTTCTCTCTTGCACTGCCGCTTTAACTCTCTTTCTCTGTCTATCGATATATATATATATATATATATATATATATATATATATATATATATATATATATATATATATATATATATATATATATGTATATACACATACACACACACACACACACACACACACACACACACACACACACACACACACACACACACACACACACACACACACACACACACACACACACACACACACACACACACACACACACACACACACACACACACACACACACACACACACACGCACATACACACACACATACACACACACACATACATACACATACACAAATCCACATATACACATACACACCAACACGTACACATACTCACAGGACATAATTCATAACGAGAGGAAGTATGGTGGCGCAATTACCAACCTTCCCACAGCGTACCATAATATCCCTTGGTTCGATGACCTAAATTCCCCAACCAAACATCTTGCATCCAAGACTGCTATTGATCGCGTGTTTGCCTTTCCACAAGGACATCAGGAGGCTTTAAAAGTACGACATTACGATAGCAGCAACTGGACATCGAGTCGGCGAGACAAAGTTGGCAGCCCTGCGATGATGGCGGCAATAGAATTCCGTTAAAAAACATTCCGAAAAGTCATGATCTGATCTACTAGTCATGCTAGTGCTGTAAGATATCTTCTCTATAACTATGCGTTTTTCTTTTAGTTTTTTTTTTTAAGCATGAATCTATAACGATGACAATAGACTAAAAGCGGAACATGCGGAGTGGACATCACCTAGAGCAGGGGTTCCCAAACTGGGGTACATGTACCCCCAGGGGTACATTTGCACGTTTCAGGGGGTACATTTGGTCTGAAGGAAACAATTACTTGCACAATACATGGTGTTGTAATCTGCACTCAGATTGCACTTTTCTCATTTTCTTTGTGTTGATTAGCACCACCTTTATTGAAATTTCTTGGGTGTAAGGTAATACCATTTGTTTTTACTATTATAAACCTCACATGGCTTGATCTGCAGTGTAGATCTGTAGGACTACCTGTACCAATCTAGAAATGACTGGTACAGGACGTGTTTATCGACGCGTTAGGGGTACATGGGAACCTATAAAAAGCCTAAGGGGTACTGAGGAACAAAAAGTTTGGGAACCCCTGACCTAGAGGATTGATGAGGAAATAGGAGAAAAAAAAAATAATGTAATTATTTTTCACAATATAGTTATTCGATTAGTAGCAATTTTTTTTTTTTTTTAGTGTTGAAAGATTTTTTTTGTTGTTGTGATGAATGCTATACGATAATATATTTTCTGAATTATAGAAGAAAAATTCCATTCATGATTCGATTACGAAGATCGATTATTGCACATGAGAGAAAGAGTGAGAGTGAGTGAGCAAGGAGGGAGCAAAAGAGAAAGAGGCACACAGAGACAGAAGGGAATAGGTAACGAGAGAGGGTGGGAGAAGTAGGGAGGGGGCAAGAGAGAGAAAGGAGGAAAGGATGAAATAGGGAAGGAGCGAAAGAGAGAAAGAGAGGCACTAGAGAGCTGAGACAAAGACGTGGAAGGAGAGAAAGAGGAAGAAAAGAGATGAGGTTGTGTTAGGGTAAACATTAACTCGACTACAATTTGCATTTTACATCATGCGACATGGAGAGGCCTTGCCATGTTGCACTAGAACAAGTGGCTTTAAAACTCGTTCTTAAACGTCAAAATTAATACGTATATATACTTTTTTTCTTCCTTTAATATTACTATGATTACTTAGGTTATTATATTTATTACTATTATCTGTTATTATCTACGTTACTATTTTTGGCCGTTTGTAACAATTATTTTTTGAAACTACTCTCAGAAAATCAGACATTTGTCAGGCCTGAGTTGAGAGAAGACAATTTCTTCATTCTCTTTGTTACCCTTATTTTTGGTCTTCGTATTAATCTTATTCTATTTTCTGCTCTTATTCTTACTTTTATCTTATTGTGTGTATTTGTGTGCGTGTATGTAATTTGTGATATGGAAATAACCGAAGACGTTTATCACTACACTTAGAAGATGTGGTCACGAGTTAAGTGTGGAAACTAATCCTTTAACTTCAGATAAGTTCATGGAATGGAATTTCTTAAGAAAAAAAAAAAAAAAAAAAAAAACGAAATGAGTACTTTACCCTTGTATATTATGTATATAAATCCACTGCTGCATCCAGACATTTTATCCGAGTGTCATTTGTACAGTAAACAGATGACATGTTCCTCGCTGTGGAGTTTTTGCGTTTATATTTTCACCGTACTGAGTTTTCTTTTTCCTTTTTCCCTGTTCCTCTTTTTCTTACTCCTCTCTCCTCCCTATACCCCCCCTCTCTTTCTCTCTCTCTCTCTCTCTCTCTATCTATCTCTCTATCTCTTCTCTTCTTCTTCTCCTCCTCCTCCACCTCCTCCTCTTCCTCCTTCTGCTCTTCCTCCTCCTCCTCCTTCTCTTCCTCCACCTCCTCCTCCTCCTTTTCCTCTTCACCCCCTTCTCTCCCTTCCTCCTTCCCCCTTTCTCCCACTCCTTCTCACATCCCTTTACCCCTTCGTCTGCTTCTTGCCACAGGCCCCCCCAAAAAAGTGACCTGTTCTCTCCCCCATTTCCCGCCAAACCTAGATATAGCGTTACAGTTTCCCCGCCTCGTTTCAGCCTGTGTTAAGGTGCTGTGTTCCACCGCAGGTCTGCTCCACCTCCTGGTGAGGAGCGAGGAAGCAGCGGAGCCCATGAACTACGTCCGGAACTTCTTCCTTTGGACGAGGTGAGTTCGTGCTCTGGGGCTGCGACACGTGAGGTTGTCTTCGTCTGTTCACAGCTGGGGAGGACGCTGGGGGCTTCCGTTGAGGATTGCTTTTGTTGTCTTTGTTATTGTTGTTGTTTTGGTGGTGATGATGGTGATGATGATGATGATAGTGATAATGATAGTATTTATTGTGATTGTTATTGTGATGAGGATGTTGATTTTGATGATGGATATTATTATTACTACTAGTACTATTATCATCACCATCATCACTATTACTATGATTGTTATTTTTATTATCATCATCATTATTATTATCTATGTTATGATTATTATCGTACTTGTTGCTGTTATGGTCATTATTTTCACTGTCATTATTATCATTGTTGTTACTGTTTTGCTTACGAACTACCATTGAAAGTTGCATCATATTAAGTGTTGCTCAGTCTCCACTAAGCAATTTGTGATTTCATGCATGAATAATGCAATTGATTGAAATGACTATCTTGCATTTGAAAGTTTGATATGCCGATTGCAATAATATCTGTTTGCCTGTCCTAATACATGCTTTATTTAACCGACCATAGGCCGAGCTAATTACCTATTCTGCTTGTGTTGTTGTTGCTGTTATTAATGTTATTTTTTATTGTTATTAGTGTTCTTGTTGTTATTGTTATTATGATGATAATGATAATAATGATGATAATGATAACAGCAATAATGATAATGATAATGATAGTAATACTTATTATTATCATCATTATCATGATTATGATAATAAATGTAATTATTTTATTATCATTATTTTTATCATTATGATTATCATTATTAACTCTTGCAAGGTTGTTAGACATGACAAGACTTCGTAACTATCTTGCCCATTAGCATTATCTTTATTATCATCATTACTATTATTTTCAGTATCGTTATGTTTGTATTCTTATCGTTATTATTGTTGATTTTTTTGTTTGCTGTCATTATCACTTTTGGTATTATCATTATCCTTATTATTATCATTATTATTATTATCGTTGGATTGTTATTCTTAGTATTTATGTTATTATTATTATTATTATTATTATTACTATTATTATCATTATCATTAGTGATGGTTGTTCATTATATTATCATCATAGTTATTATTGCAACTCTCGTTGATTTTCTCAAATCAGTTGACATATGAGAAGCAGATACAGAGACACACAGGCAGGCGGTCAGGCAGGCAGGGAGGCGACCGGTCAGGCAGACAGGGAGGCGGTCAGGCAGACAGGGAGGCGGTCAGGCAGATAGGGAGGCGGTCAGGCAGACAGGGAAGCGGTCAGGCAGACAGGGAGGCGGTCAGGCAGACAGGGAGGTGGTCAGGCAGACTGGGAGGCGGTCAGGCAGACAGGGAGGCGGTCAGGCAGACAGGGAAGCGGTCAGGCAGACAGGGAGGCGGTCAGGCAGACAGGGAGGTGGTCAGGCAGACTGGGAGGCGGTCAGGCAGACAGGGAGGCGGTCAGGCAGACAGGGAAGCGGTCAGGCAGACAGGGAGGCGGTCAGGCAGACAGGGAGGCGGTCAGGCAGACAGGGAGGCGGTCAGGCAGACAGGGAGGCGGTCAGGCAGACAGGGAGGCGGTCAGGCAGACAGGGAGGCGGTCAGGCAGACAGGGAGGCGGTCAGGCAGACAGGGAGGCGGTCAGGCAGACAGGGAGGCGGTCAGGCAGGCAGGGAGGCGGTCAGGCAGACAGGGAGGCGGTCAGGCAGGCAGGGAGGCGGTCAGGCAGACAGGGAGGCGGTCATGCAGACAGGGAGGCGGTCAGGCAGGCAGGGAGGCGGTCAGGCAGACAGGGAGGCGGTCAGGCAGACAGGGAGGCGGTCAGGCAGACAGGGAGGCGGTCAGGCAGACAGGGAGGCGGTCAGGCAGGCAGGGAGGCGGTCAGGCAGACAGGGAGGCGGTCAGGCAGACAGGGAGGCGGTCAGGCAGACAGGGAGGCGGTCAGGCAGACAGGGAGGCGGTCAGGCAGGCAGGGAGGCGGTCAGGCAGACAGGGAGGCGGTCAGGCAGACAGGGAGGCGGTCAGGCAGACAGGGAGGCGGTCAGGCAGACAGGGAGGCGGTCATGCAGACAGGGAGGCGGTCAGGCAGGCAGGGAGGCGGTCAGGCAGACAGGGAGGCGGTCAGGCAGGCAGGGAGGCGGTCAGGCAGACAGGGAGGCGGTCAGGCAGGCAGGGAGGCGGTCAGGCAGACAGGCAGGCGGTCATGCAGACAGGGAGGCGGTCAGGCAGGCAGGGAGGCGGACAGGCAGACAGGGAGGCGGTCATGCAGACAGGGAGGCGGTCAGGCAGGCAGGGAGGCGGTCAGGCAGACAGGGAGGCGGTCAGGCAGACAGGGAGGCGGTCAGGCAGGCAGGAGGCAGTCCGGGCCAGACAGGGAGGCGGTCAGGCAGACAGGGAGGCGGTCAGGCAGACAGGGAGGCGGTCAGGCAGACAGGGAGGCGGTCAGGCAGGAGGCGGTCAGGCAGACAGGGAGACGGGCAGACAGGGAGGCCGGTCAGGCGAACAGGGAGACGGTCAGGCAGACAGGGAGGCGGTCATGCAGACAGGGAGGCGGTCAGGCAGGCAGGGAGGCGGTCAGGCAGACAGGGAGGCGGTCAGGCAGGCAGGGAGGCGGTCAGGCAGACAGGGAGGCGGTCGTACGAACCCGGGGAGGCGGTCAGGCAGGCAGGGAGGCGGTCAGGCAGACAGGGAGGCGGTCAGGCAGACAGGGAGGCGGTCAGGCAGACAGGGAGGCGGTCAGGCAGACAGGGAGGCGGTCAGGCAGACAGGGAGGCGGTCAGGCAGACAGGGAGGCGGTCAGGCAGACAGGGAGGCGGTCATGCAGACAGGGAGGCGGTCAGGCAGGCAGGGAGGCGGTCAGGCAGACAGGGAGGCGGTCAGGCAGGCAGGGAGGCGGTCAGGCAGACAGGGAGGCGGTCATGCAGACAGGGAGGCGGTCAGGCAGGCAGGGAGGCGGTCAGGCAGGCAGGGAGGCGGTCAGGCAGACAGGGAGGCGGTCAGGCAGACAGGGAGGCGGTCAGGCAGACAGGGAGGCGGTCAGGCAGGCAGGGAGGCGGTCAGGCAGACAGGGAGGCGACCGGTCAGGCAGGCAGGGAGGCGGTCAGGCAGACAGGGAGGCGACCGGTCAGGCAGACAGGGAGGCGACCGGTCAGGCAGACAGGGAGGCGGTCAGGCAGGCAGGGAGGCGGTCAGGCAGGCAGGGAGGCGGGTCAGGCAGACAGGGAGGCGGTCAGGCAGACAGGGAGGCGGTCAGGCAGACAGACAGGAGGCGGTCAGGCAGGCAGGGAGGCGGTCAGGCAGACAGGGAGGCGGTCAGGCAGGCAGGGAGGCGGTCAGGCAGACAGGGAGGCGGTCAGGCAGACAGGGAGGCGGTCAGGCAGACAGGGAGGCGGTCAGGCAGACAGGGAGGCGGTCAGGCAGGCAGGGAGGCGGTCAGGCAGACTGGGAGGCAGTTAGGCAGACTGGAAGGCGGTCAGGCAGACAGGGAGATGGTCAGGCAGACTGGGAGGCGGTCAGGCAGACAGGGGGCGATCAGGCAGACAGGGAGGCGGTCAGGCAGACAGGGAGGCGGTCAGGCAGACTGGGAGGCAGTTAGGCAGACTGGAAGGCGGTCAGGCAGACAGGGAGGCGATCAGGCAGACAGGGAGGCGGTCAGGCAGACAGGGAGATGGTCAGGCAGACAGGGAGGCGGTCAGGCAGACTGGGAGGCAGTTAGGCAGACTGGAAGGCGGTCAGGCAGACAGGGGGCGATCAGGCAGACAGGGAGGCGGTCAGGCAGATTGGGAGGCAGTTAGGCAGACTGGAAGGCGGTCAGGCAGACAGGGAGATGGTCAGGCAGACAGGGAGGCGGTCAGGCAGACTGGGAGGCAGTTAGGCAGACTGGAAGGCGGTCAGGCAGACAGGGAGATGGTCAGGCAGACAGGGAGGCGGTCAGGCAGACTGGGAGGCGGTCAGGCAGACAGGGAGGCGGTCAGGCAGACAGGGAGGCGGTCAGGCAGACAGGGAGGCGGTCAGGCAGACAGGGAGGCGGTCAGGCAGACAGGGAGGCGATCAGGCTGACAGGGAGGCGGTCAGGCAGACTGGGAGGCGGTCAGGCTGACAGGGAGGCGGTCAGGCAGACAGGGAGGCGATCAGGCAGACAGGGAGGCGATCAGGCTGACAGGGAGGCGGTCAGGCAGACTGGGAGGCGGTCAGGCTGACAGGGAGGCGGTCAGGCAGACAGGGAGGCGATCAGGCTGACAGGGAGGCGGTCAGACAGACTGGGAGGCGGTCAGGCTGACAGGGAGGCGGTCAGGCAGACAGGGAGGCGGTCAGGCTGACAGGGAGGCGGTCAGGCAGACAGGGAGGCGGTCAGGCTGACAGGGAGGCGGTCAGGCAGACAGGGAGGCGGTCAGGCAGACAGGGAGGCGGTCAGGCAGACAGGGAGGCGGTCAGGCAGACAGGGAGGCGGTCAGGCAGACAGGGAGGCGGTCAGGCAGACAGGGAGGCGGTCAGGCAGACAGGGAGGCGGTCAGGCAGACAGGGAGGCGGTCAGGCTGACAGGGAGGCGGTCAGGCTGACAGGGAGGCGGTCAGGCAGACAGGGAGGCGGTCAGGCAGACAGGGAGGCGGTCAGGCAGACAGGGAGGCGGTCAGGCAGACAGGGAGGCGGTCAGGCAGGCAAGCAGACATACATACATTCATACAGACAAGCAGACATGTATATATATGTATATATATATATATATATATATATATATATATATATATATATATATATATACATACATACATACATACATACATAGATACATACATATCTGTTATTATTCAACTTGCGATGTTGAGGGAAATAAATTTTACAGGAATCGAACGTAAAAACAACAAGAGTAATAACAAGGAAGAGGGATAACGTTGAATAAAGCATGTACAGGAAAATATAGTTACTAACAACACAACAAATATGCATGAAAACATGAAACAATAATGGAATAACAGTCTTGGTTAATTTGCTTGTTTTTTTTTTTCTTATCTCCTTTCGTCCTTCCTTCTCCTCCTCATCCTCTTATTTTTCCTCGTTTTCTTTTTCTGTTCGTCTTTCTACGTTTTCTTACGTCTTTGTCATCATTGTTATAATTCTCGTCTTTCTCTTCCCCTTTTCCTTTTCTATCTTTGTTCGTCTTATACGCTTTATTTTCCTTCACTTTTTTTTATCCTCTTTCTCCTCCAAATTTTTCTTGTCTTTTCTTCCTCCTATTTTTGCTCTTCCTCTACCTCTTTCTCCTCCTCCTCCTTTTACTTCTACTTCTTCTCCTCTTCCTCTTCCTCTTCCTCCTCCTCCTTCTTCTTCTTCTTTTTCTTCCTCTCCACCTCCTCCTCCTACTTCTTTTTCTTCTTCTCCTCCTCCTCCTTTCCCACTCTCCCCTTACTCCTTCTTCTAACTCCTACCCCCTTCTTCCATCTCTCCCCCTCTCCCTTCCTCCCATTTCCGACTCTCCTCCCCTACTCCCATCTTTCCCCCTCTTTTTCCTCCCTTTCCCCCTACCCCCTTCCCCACCCTCTTCTTCCTCCTTCTCTCCCCCTACCCCTTCCCTTTTCTTATCTCCCCACCACACTTCCTCTCTCTCTCTTCCTACCCCTTCCCTCTCTCCTCTTTCTCCACCTTCCACCTCTACCTCCTATCTCCCTCCCACCTCCTCTTCCCTCCCCCCACTCCTCTTCCCTCTCCCTCCCACCTCCCCACACCTCCTCTACCCTCCCCTGCCCTTCCCCCTCCCCCTCCCTCCCACCTCCTCTTCCACTCCCCTCTCCCACCTCCCCTTTCCCCCACTCCACCCCACCCACACCCCTCCCCCTGCAGGAGGAAGAACATCGTACCCGAAGAGATTAAAGTGGGTTCGGTGACCTCCCTGGCGGCCACGTCCTTCTACCCGAGCAAGACCTACGTCATCGCCCACGGGTTCTTGGGCAGCGGGACTGATGACTGGATTATCGACATGAAGAACGGTAGGTTGGATGGGATGGGTCACTCTAATTACACTCATTTGACTCGTTCTTCCTTGCTAATTACATTCACTTCGCTCGTTTTTCTTTGCGAAATCGAATTACTTCTTTTATTCGTTTACTCTCTCTCTCTCACGAAGTAACATCATGTATTTATTCATTCTGTCAAACAAGCTGATTGGTTTGCTCATTTTCCCTCACGAAGTACATTCACTGACTCATTCTTCCTCACAAACTACATTCATTGATTCATTATCCCTCACAAACGACCTCACATTGACTCATTTCCCCTTACAAACCTCTCATTGACTCATTCTCCCTCACAAACGACCCCTTACGGACTCATTCTCCACAGACGACCTCTCATTGACTCATTCTCCCTCACAAACGACCTCACATTGACTCATTCTCCCTCACAAACGACCCCTTACTATCTCATTCTCCCTCACAAACCACCTCCCACCACCCCAGTCTCCCTCACAACCTCCGTCTCCCCTCACTTCCACCCACTCACCCCCTCACTCCCTCCCCTCTCGCCCCGCAGCCCTCCTGAACCACGAGGACTGCAACGTCATCGCCGCCAACTGGGACTCGGGCACCACCACCCTCGGCTACTACGTGGTGCAAGGGCGCGTTCCGCAGGTCGGGGAGGACATCGGCCGCCTCATCAACTTCCTCCTGCACGCCACGGCCCTCACGAAGCAGCAGATCCACCTCATCGGGCACTCGCTGGGGGCGCACGCCGTCGGCTTCGCTGGCAAGAACCTCAACGGGACACTGCCTCGGATCACAGGTGGGTGGGAGGGGAGGGGTCTTGGTGGGTGGGGGGCGTCTAGGGGAAGGAAGGAGGAGGAGTCTAGGGGAGGGGAGGGGTCTTGGTGGGGTGGGGGGCGTCTAGGGGAAGGAGGAGGGGGGAGGAGGAGTCTAGGGGAGGGGAGGGGTCTTGGTGGGGTGGGGGGCGTCTAGGGGAAGGAGGAGGGGGGAGGAGGAGTCTAGGGGAGGGGAGGGGTTTTGGTGGGGTGGGGGGCGTCTAGGGGAAGGAGGAGGGGGGAGGAGGAGTCTAGGGGAGGGGAGGGGTCTTGGTGGGGTGGGGGGCGTCTAGGGGAGGGGAGAGGGGTCGGGGGACTTGAAGGGAGGGGTTTAAGGGGAGGGGGATAAAGATGATAGTAATAGTAATGATAATTGAAATTATAATGATGATAATAATAGTAATGATGATAATAATAAGAATAATAGTAATATTAATAGCAATAAGATTAATAATGATAATAGTAAT
>BOPN01000073.1:342307-354807 GCA_017312705.2 Penaeus japonicus
ACTAAATATGCAATGAGGCATGGGGAAAATCTGCTAATGGAATATAAAAATATTGACAAACTAGTGAGTAAAGTCTTCTATGTGTTATATGGTTAAGAATAACCCGTGAATACTTCACTTAAAACGGTGATTCAGTATTAAGAAAAACAATCATAAGATTAATAGAAGAAAAAAGTTGTGATGCATGTTATTGTTCTGTTGGAATTACGGGAAGCGTTGATTCTGCTGTATAAAGTTAATGTTAGATTTTAGAACCTTGCATATAATGCGTTCAGTAACTGTTATATCAAAGATACCATTTTTAGACTTTCAATGTATGTCTCTTAATTAATATATGTGGCGAGTTATTCATCTGAATATAAGAGAATTATATGTATATTTTAAAAATGAATAACACACACACACACACACACACACACACACACACACACACACACACACACACACACACACACACACACACACACACACACACACACACACACACACACACACACACACACACACACACACACAACAGACTCACGTTACATTTAATTCATCCCACTAAAAAGGGATTGTCACCCCCGGCCACTTGGATGGTTCGCCACCGACGCCCAAGTCAGTGTCGTTAAAGGCTTCGGTGAAGTTGAGCTCCAATGGTGTCGATGTCTCTTATGTTTCAAACGCTTCATTCGGACTTCGTCAGTCTGATTCAGGTATTACCATTGCATTAGTCAATGTAGATCTTAGTAGTTATGATAAAGACTTTATTTTTGAGCTCGTTAGTTTAGATAACATTGCGATTACTTTGAGCTTTAAAGTCCATGCTAAAAGCAATTTCTATCGTTACTTGCATGCCAAAGGCACCGATTATGGGTTTCATAAGCGATAGTGATTTTTACCCGAAAGAACTTTTTTTTGCTGGCTTAAGCTTAATCAACCGTTAAGCTGTAGTTCGCAGCAAAATAAAAACAAGTAATATGATGTTATGCTGGCAATACAATCATTGCTTGTTTGGGCTAATATGTGTATAGTGAAAATGCATGTAGAAAAAATATATAACATGGAGTATATCGGATGTATGGAACATAGCATATGAGACAATTGAAAAATACAAGTTTCTTTCGTGTTTAATGAGAAGCCAATATGATATATGACAAATAAAACCAGTTTGTTCTGTTTATCAAAACTCGTTTTTCTTATTACACAATACCTCAGCCTGATATATTGTATTGTGTCCTTCATATTTTGTCAATTTGTGAAATTGCACACTAATAAACCTAAAACTATGATAATCATTCTTTTATTTAATTTTATTTAATATTCCCTACGTTCCTTCCAGATGTATAACTAATGTAAGATATGAACCAAGCATTTTTTTAGCCAAAAGGGAAGACGTGCGTAATCCGATTCTCTTTGGGGGATATTCAAGTGTTCCTGAATAATCTTGTATATTGTTCCGATGTGTTTCTTTGTGGCTAATGCTTTTTTCCAAGTAATACTATATATATATATATATATATATATATATATATATATATATATATATATATATATATGTATATATATACACATATATATATCAACATGTATATATGTATATATATATACATATGTATGTATATATATATTATACATAAATAATAGATACATATAGCTCTCTCTCAAGCCAAATGGCCGTGCTCCACTGTGCTTCCGTGATTCATGCGCACGGACGACCTCGCCGAAATTTGGGATTCTAGCACCTGTATGTCTATCGCACAGCCAATATACATAGAGACCGATTTCCATTTCATTTCATTTTTCTCAGTCATGTCAAGAATTTATTAATTAGTAAGCACAAAATAATAGATCTGTCTAATGGTCGCTGAGCGTCTCTCTCTCGTCTTGAGCAGTATTGCCAGATCAAGCAATTCCTGGTTAGTGCTTACAGAAAACTTCATCCTTTCGTGTAATAGACATTGCTTCCTGTATACTACCCCCCCCCCCCTCTAAAATGGTCGAACACTACTAAGTGGAGAACTTTAAGGACGAAGAGGGGCACCATCTCCTCGGTCAGGTTGTACATTTACACCGTAGGATATTGACCATTCACAATGCAATAAGACCAAGAAAATGCAGAAGCAGTTTTTCACAGGATAAGACTTAGATGATATTGTGTATGGCAAGTTCTGGAAAACCTTCGCCATGACGAACGCTTTTGTAAGCATTCTGCTTGACCTCTTAAAGGGGGCCCTCCTGCTAGGCTAGTACACGGTTATGACTGGCGCTTAGCCCGTGTAGGATGGAAAGTCTAAGAGGTAATCCGGTCGGTACGTTAAACTTTAAATTGGGATCAGCTTAAACAGCTGTAGTTTAAAAACGATATCAGCCATATTACACAAGATTCTGGAGAAGTTTGCCTTAGTAAATCTCACCGAACTGAATTGTTTCCCTCAAAGTGGCTATGTTTAATACTTGTGGCAAAACTCAGGCGTTTCGATAGCTCTCGTAATATTGCGTGCCTTCTTGTAAGCATATTAATGATAGCACAGTATAAATCTACAATAGGGAAAGACCCAGGAAGAACCGATTTGCCTATTGTTTTTTGCTCACTTTGAATCTACCATTAGTTTATCTTATTTTGTCGCCAACAACGAAATAGGAGGAAATCGCGTCTTCGATTTGTTTTCATTTGCCCGTAGCTGTTTAAATTCTCACTTATAATATGGATTGTTCAGAATAGGGCTCCCAATTATTATTAGTATTTTTTTTTATAAAGCTAGAGATCTGCCAAACATGTGCTAGAGACGAAGCGCCAGAAACTGAAGAGGTCAGTTGGGGTGAGTGGGGAAGAAAGTGCTGTGTGAGGCGCTTTCACCAACAGAAACGCCTCCTAGGGGACATATGCAACTGCATGTCTGGCAGCGACGTTACACTGATCACGGTCTGGTGAAATGGCTCAATATCTTCACGGGTATAAGCAGTCTGTCAACAGGCAACTCGCTTTTGCCCGCGGACATAGCACGATCGTGTGGACGGGACTTTTCAAAAAAACTTATTATTAACGATGTTCTACTGGATTCTAGTAATAAAAACAAGACATATATGTAAACATTTAATTTATCTTTTTAAACAGTCATTGACATAACTACTGTTGTAGTTAAATTTGCTTCTGGAACAAATTAAATACCGAGATAGGAGGAAAGTGTAATTTTTCCCAAACCATAGAACAGTTTGGATAAGAAAACAATATATCTTTGAGCCATAAACTTAACAAGGTAACTTTATAAACTAAGTGGCCAAAATTTCAAGACAAAATTGTTTAAAAAGCAGAAAAAGTGTATAAGAAGAAAAAAAAAGTCTACGAACTTTGTACCAAACACTAATTTCAAATACTTTTCTTAAGGTAAAAGATAATCTGCTGTCTTATCTATTTACATAAACTACATCATGTAAAGACTTAAACTGTAACAGATTTTTCTTCCTATTTGCACCAAATAAAAATTGGGGTTATAATTACTATCATCTTTTCAGTCAAAATTGGAAGAATTCAAGTACATACAAACCCCTTCCAATATCTATGGCTGCAGTGCATATAACAAAAATTGAATCCCTTTTTTTCGTATTATAGCAATAAATTCTAAAAAAATACATTTTTTGCTCTCCTATCTCTCAATCTATAGCCCTAAACGACTTCCCAGACTGGACCCTCTCCTTCGTTACAGGTTCATCAACCAAGGAAATTGTTCACACTGAGACCTTGCACAGGCTCACTGCACTTCCACAAATGGCAAGACCTGTAGTTCCATTACTGATCCAAACACACAAGGATGTGTCACTCTCAGAACTTCACTTTATCACTTAAGTTTGCCACTTTACGCACTCTTCACAATAATCAACAAATAAACAACTCCCACACTTCAATTCATCTTCATATGTCGATATAAATATCACATGAGCTTCCACACACAAACGTTCACATGAAAACATTAGCAGAGAGAGGTGTGTGGATGCATCTCTGCCGTCAAAGTTGTCCCTGGGCCACTCCCTCATGGCTATCCGTCACGCTGGCCAGCCCATGGAGAAGGGTCTGATTCGCCTCAAGTTGGTGGGGGAGTGCGAGGTGCTTGACATAAAAGAGTGTGGTTTCAGTCCGAATCAAACTTGATAGAGTTGACGGCCGTGTCTAACATGCCTCCTCGGTAGGAGCCTTTCTTCTTCTTGTTCTTCTCGTGACGGAAGGTCTTGCCTCGCGTGTCCTTGAGGGATTTGTAGGCACCTTCACCCCAACACCCTCTTGCACCTTGCTGTAAAAGAGAGGAGGTTTGTGTTACTGATGTGTTCTGAACCAAACCTTCAATCACATAACACTTACAATACTACAACTTTTGCAACATGTGATCAAGACTTTTTTTTTTTTTTTTTTTTTTTTTACTTTGTGACATGTAAAAACCTCTTGCTAACATTCATATAAAGTAAGTGGCAGATAAAATACCAAACATGCAGACCTTCTTTATCAACACAGGGCAAGATCTGATAACATGGATGAACTACCACTTTTCTTTAACTTAAGCTCTTTTCAACAAGAATTTTAAAAAGCACACTGCAAAGTCTTTGAAAAAGTACTCTAACAGAAAATTGTAACTCTGTTTCAATCATGTAACTCAGTAACCAATCATGCTCCACTCAATACATTAGTACTTGCAACAGAACTCGAAAAGTTGCCATAAAAAGAGGAAAACTTACTATCATATCTTGCCCTGTGTCTGGGGAGGCTGCTGTTTAATCGAAAGTAATCTTCTTGTTTTCACCAGTTCCTCCTCCGTCCATTCCTAGGCCTGGGCTCTTATTGAATCCCCCCCTGAAACCTCCGCGCCCTTCCCCTCGCCCCCCACCCCTTCCGAAACCACCACGTCTTCCAAAGCCACCACCTTCCCTATTGCCAAAGCCTCCTCTGGATCCACGGTCACCAAATCCATTGGTGTCATCACCGTTATTACGATCTCCAAAGCTCCTGCGACCTCCAAAGCCTCTTCCGCGACCATTGAATCCACCCCCATCTTCATCATTCCTACGATCCCCAAAACTCCTGCGGTTGCCAAAACCTCCCCCACGTCCTCCTCTGAAGCCACCCTCTCCATCCCTCTTGAATCCTTCCCCATCACCATTGGCATCCCCATTTTCATCATTGTGATCCCCAAAGCTCCTGCGGTTGCCAAAGCCACCACCGCGCCCCCCTCGGAACCCATCGCGGTCGCCACCGAAGCCACCACGTCCCCCTCTGCCACCTCGGCCCCCTCGGAACCCATCGCGGTCACCGCCAAACCCACCACGTCCTCCTCTTCCTCCTCTGAAGCCGTCCCTGTCACCAAAACCTCCCCTTCCTCCTCTCCCTCCTCTGCCCCCCCTGAAGTCTCCCTTAAAGCCCAGGCCAGCGCGGAATGGTCGTTTGTAGGAATCATCCTCCTCCTCTTCCTCTTCCTCTTCATCATCCTAAAAAAAGAAAGAATTGGGATAGTAACATGGCTGAACTAAAAACAATGCATTACCTTGGCTTCAAAGGAGTTGTTAAACTTTGGGTTGATCTCCATATCCTCTGCTCGCACCCTCCTGAAAGGCTCTTTCTGTAGAATGACAAAATCTGTGAGCAAAGGGAATCTGCCGGGAACACCTTCACAATATACTTGGTCAAAACTTCAAGTCGTTCACACGCAGTATCACAAACAACTTACTTTAACTTTACCACCCGAGATATTGAGTGATGAATTCAGAGACCCATTATGAGAGTCATTCCAAGAAGTATTATGACAATTCTGCAAAAGCAAAATATGTGAGTATTCAAGCAAGTAAGAATAAATATGAAGAGGCCAAAGAGAGGTATGTATATCTTTACTTCAGGAAAGATAGGTCACTTTACCACATCAAATGAAGACAAGAAAGATTGCTCTTATGATTATATCAAGCTAAATTAAAATTTATGGATAAGTGTCAAAATGTCTAAAAAATTGTTTCTTCTTTTAAATGCAAGTTATATCAAGGACTTTTTTGTTGTAAGAATTAGAACAAAGAATGAACACAAGCAACAAAAATGCACACGCATATACTACCACCCCTCACACACTCCTTGTTCAGAAATACTTACGCCAGGATAGACCCATCTAAAGGCTGCAAGGCACTATGATATTACTAATCTTTTACATTAGAGACAAATTGATTCTCATGATTGATCGAAAGTGTGTGATATAAACTACATTCAAAATGAGGATTGCCAAGTGTTTAAGGGCAAAGTACTATACTTGGATCTAAATGTGTTACAACTACATTTGTTTAAATCATCTGTATGTACCTTTAACCCTATACATTCCTATATAACCCTATATATACACACAATTAATTCATTAACAGCTATACATAGATGATTTTTTTATGTATTCACTAGACTACTTTCAACTGTAAGGGAGTAAACAGAAGAAAAAAAGATCAACAGAACTGGGAATACTTCAAGTCATCTTTGGTGATGATGGTGTAATACCTCACTACCATAAGAAATCTCATCTGTCATACCTTTTCAACTGTGCCATTTGTCATCTTTGGTGCTGGAGTCTTCACGACTGGAGTCTCTTCCTCCTCTTCACTAGTGGATTCCTCTGAGCTAGACTCTTTTGCAGCCTTCGGAGTTGTGGCCGCTGGCTTAGCTGCTGGTTTAGCTGCTGGTTTCGCGGGCTTGTCATCATCTGAACTGTCTTCCGAGCTGGACTCTTCCTTCTTCTTAGCAGGGGCAGCAGGCTTGATCACAGGCTTGGCTGGTTTTTCATCAGAGTCAGAGTCTGAAGAGTCTTCTGAACTACTCTCTGCCTTCTTGGCTGCAACAGCAGGTTTTGCAACTGGCTTCTTCACAGCTGGTTTGGCAGGTTCATCTTCCTCATCTGAGCTTGATTCCTCAGAACTGGATGATTTAGCCTTCTTGGCAGCAGCAGCTGGCTTCTTTGCAGGTGTGGCTGGTTTCTTAACTGCTGGCTTGGCTGGTTCATCATCTTCAGAACTAGATTCTTCAGAACTTGAGGATTCTGCCTTCTTGGCAGCAGCGGCAGCTGGCTTCTTTGCGGGAGTGGCAGCTTTCTGTGCAGGTGTGGCTGGTTTCTTAACTGCTGGTTTTGCTGGTTCCTCTTCAGAACTAGATTCTTCAGAACTTGAGGATTCTGCCTTCTTGGCAGCAGCAGCAGCTGGCTTCTTTGCAGGAGTGGCAGCTTTCTGTGCAGGTGTGGCTGGTTTCTTTACTGCTGGTTTTGCAGGTTCATCATCTTCAGAGCTGGATTCCTCTGAACTGGATGAGTCAGCTTTCTTTGCTGCAGCAGCAGCTGGCTTCTGTGCAGGTGTAGCTGGTTTCTTAACAGCTGGTTTAGCTGGTTCATCTTCAGAGCTGGATTCTTCTGAACTGGAGGATTCTGCCTTCTTAGCAGCAGCAGCTGGCTTCTTTGCAGGAGTAGCAGCTTTCTGTGCAGGTGTGGCTGGTTTCTTCACTGCTGGCTTGGCAGGCTCTTCATCTTCAGAACTAGATTCTTCAGAACTGGAAGATTCAGCCTTCTTTGCAGCTGGTTTCTGTGCTGGAGTTACAGCTTTCTTTGCAGGTGCAGCTGGCTTTGCAGGTTCATCTTCATCTGAGCTAGATTCTTCAGAACTAGAGGATTCTGCTTTCTTGGCTGGAACTGCTGGTTTCTTTGCAGGAGTGGCAGCTTTCTGTGCCGGGGTGGCTGGCTTCTTAACCGCTGGCTTGGCAGGCTCATCTTCATCAGAACTAGACTCTTCTTCTGAGCTGGAGGACTCTGCCTTCTTTGCCACTGGCTTGCTTGCAGGTGTTGCAGGTTTAGCAGGCACTAGAAGTAAACAGGGTTTTATTGAGGCTAGAAATTTAACAAACTTGAATGTTTAGTTGTAACACAGGTAAAAATCATATTCAGAATAGTTCAGAGTAAAGAAAAACTGATCTGCATACCTGCTTTGACAGGTGCTTTTGCTGGGGCTTCATCTTCAGAACTGCTCTCTTCACTGCTACTCTCTGCTGGCTTCTTGGCAGGTACCTTGGCTGCAACCTGAATTTAACACCCACAACGTCAGAAGAGCCAAGACAATACCCAAATATATATATCTATACATATACATTTATATGTATAAATATATATATATATAAAATACATACATAAAATACATACATGATTATATATCACATTTTATATGGATACTTTGATAGAGGGATTCTTAAGAATAAACTGCACTGATAGCAAGAGAGCTTGGAGACCTTTACCTTGGGTGTGGCTGCTGCAGGGGCTGCAACAGCTACCTTCTTCTTGGGAGGTGCGTCTGAATCATCTGAATCCGACTCGGAATCTTCGGAAGAACTCGAATCTGCTCTCTTAGGCTTTGCCGCAGCCTTGGGTCCTTTGCCATTAACCACGGGGGTGGCTGCTTTCTTCGGGCTTTCATCTTCGTCTTCTGGACGTAAATAAAAAGGGTTTTGTTACTCTTTCATGGACTTGGTGGCAACTACAGGACATGTGACTGCAATTGCTTTAAGCATTTGGGTACAGTGAAACTTTTCTGGCAACATGACAGTGACTTATCTATGAATTCTCTAATTCCCACAAGATTACAAGTCCTGCAACTGATTTCATAAACAGGAGGTAAATACCAAGATTAAAAGTTTAACAAAGATATTACTCTATTCTAGATACTAATTCTGAAATTCAAGTCAATGAATAGGTTTCAAAAGTCATACATAACTAGATGCACAAGTTCTAGCATTCTTGCATGTTGGGAATGCTAATCAGGCTACTTGTTCTAGACTACTATGCATCAAGGAGGGGGAGAGGGGGAGAGGGGAGAGGAGAGAGAGAGAGAGAAAGAGAGAGAGAGAGAGAGAGAGAGAGAGAGAGAGAGAGAGAGAGAGAGAGAGAGAGAGAGAGAGAGAAAGAGAGAGAGAGAGAGAGAAAGAGAGAGGAGAGAGAGAAGAGAGAGAGGAGAGAGAGAAAGAGAGAGGAGAGAGGAGAGAGAGAAAGAGAGAGGAGAGAGAGAGGAGAGAGAGAAAGATAGAGGAGAGAGGAGAGAGAGAAAGAGAGAAGAGAGGAGAGAGAGAGGAGAGAGGAGAGAGAGAAAGATAGAGGAGAGAGAAAGAGAGAAAGAGAGAGGAGAGAGAGAAAGAGAGAGGAGAGAGAGAAAGAGAGAGGAGAGAGAGAAAGAGAGAAATATAATTACCTGAGCTGGAACTGGATTCTTTACGCTGTTTCTTAGATGGGGGGGCTTCAAAACTCAGGCGACGTTTGTTCGGTGAGGTTCTAGAAATAAATTTTGACTGTTAATACAGAAGAAAATCTCCCTTACTCTTTCAAAATTCTTCTGTTATACATTTTTTTTCTTTAAATCAATTATGATCTTGAATAAATAAATGTCAGCAGCATATGGGTAATAGAGAAGACATAACTAAATTCTTTTCTATAGTCAATTAGATAACTACTTTCTAAAGCTGACGTTTAAGGCTTTGTATGCACAAGGGATGAGAAAGTTGACAAGAGTAGGCAAAAGAAAATTATATATATATAAAAAGTAGGATATTACTGAACTTGGAAATAAGTAAAAAAAATTGTGACAGATTCTTGTACAAAAGACCATGCATCACCATACTTACTTGAGAAAATGTTGAACTATTTCTGTGACTGATGGGGAGTTATTTGCTAACTTGGGCTGAAAAGAAAAATAATTTTAGAAATCCTTGAAAATAGACATTCCAGACATATAGTAAGATTAGTCGTTATCATAAACATAAACCTACAAATATTTTTTAAAAATTATATAACTGCTAGTGTGCAAATAACAACAGTGGCAATAAGGAGATTCAAACTGGAAACTGATATGGCTGTAACTGTAAGCAAGACTAGAAATTAGACATTTTCCCTTCAATCCAATAGGCTGACAAACAGGCCCAACATAGAAATTCATACTAATACACGGAAGAGGGTCTAGACAGCATACACTGTTGTTGTTTTTGTGCATGGAAAAGAGAATTGTGCTAAGTCGAGAATATTTCTACCTATAGCAATACCAAATTCAATGGTTATTGACCAGAGTTCCTTGACAAGGTCTCATGGGTAACAAGATACCCCAGTTCACGTTCAACAAAAATTTGCTTTAACATTGTGTGTCTAGGGCATTGTATTTTCCCAGGCTCTATCACAAATATAACTATTCTGTATTAATTTCAGTCATCAGATATTTGATGACAGGACAGGACATTGTTGCACAAGAAAATTATGAAAATTCAACAGAATTCAATGCAGGAGTTTTGCCAAAATGATAACCGTATACTGGCTAATGTCAGCTTGCCAATATATCCAAAAAAAGGCTGGATCAACTTTATATTATCCGGTAAAGCCATAAAACACAGATGTACGGCGTACAGTGATTACCTCTCCTATATAAGGAAAATAGAGAGACTGTTCTAGGCCAAATTAGGTAAGGATCTGTGACTCGACTGGAATAAGTGTCTGGTTCATTTACTCTGGAAGGGAGATCTAGAAGACTTCTCTCATTAAGGAGTTTACATGCATATTACCTTTTAGACAAGATATTGCAGTGTGGTGTTACTAGAAAACCTATATGGTGAAAAATATTGAAAGTATCCACTGTATATTTTATAATTTGTAATTAAACCTTTAGGAAGTTGTAATATAGATGTACTCTGAAGAGGAAAATGAATATGTAGTAAAACATTACAATGGACAGACTATCCCATGTGGACAGGATGCCAAATGAGCTAACGCAGCAAGGACACTGCTGGCACCAGCTAAAAATTAGAGGGACGGAGAAAATGTTTTTTCCAACACAGACTGCCTAACCTTTATCTTTCCTTAAATCGATCACAAATCGTGGGTTCGGAAAGCTGTAGCTCTGGAACTAGTGTCGTTACATTCATAATACTTTATGGCTGTGAGCAGTTTAAAATATTGTATCATGTGCCTGTTTTTCAGGCCTAATCGGAGCCATTGTGCATGCCATGACACCCATCTGCTATGGGTTGATAACTAAAAATACCACAAATTGCATATCTTAACATTTGTAAAAATTGAGTAGTTGAAGTTGCAAATATCTTAAATAAATGTATTTATATCTGCAACATATAAATATCCAGGGAATAATGGGCCCTGTTAAGTTATAAAGCAGTTTCTTTAATAGCTTTAACCAGTCTGCTTATAAAAGGTAAGGTATGAATTTAACAATTCTCTCATGCATTTTTAATAAATAAATAAATAAATAAATAAATAAATAAATAAATACACACACACAAACTGGGAGGACCAAGAATCGCAAAGATGCATATTAGAACCAATTGTGAAGGCCTGATATGCCTCTTGTGCATTATTGCAAGCATTTGCAATGTTTATAACAAAAAAAAGTATTACTTTAGAGATTTGTTTGCACTGAGCCACTCATATCAACTTTCTACATTGTTTGTGGCGAAAATCAAAAGGTTTGTAAACAAATCAAGTGTTTTTTTTCCCCAATTCTTTCCAAATTAATAAAAAGCTTTTATTTCATTTTGTAAAATTGTATCAAGATCCACCATTATTTTCCTGAATGGTTTGATTGAAGTAAATACCTCAAATCAAATGGATTTCAAGCCGTTTCCGCTGTTGTATGTAAAGCAGTTTCGTAACTTACACAACAGAAACTATTACAATAAACAATGTAAATCCTATAGATTGGGAGGAGGCTTGAAGTTTTCTTAGTTAACTGCTTAACCCAATGATGACGGGGTGTCACACCTGCGTGACACTGCAAAAAGTGCCTGATGACAGGGCGAGCCACCATTGTGACGTCCCCGAGGCGATATTACGTTGGCCCGGCATAGAGGGTTGCCAGTTCTCGCCGGGCCCGTCGGCAATGGGTTAACCACCATATAATAACTAAAGTTTTCTAAAGCCTTTGGCCTCAGAGAAAGAACACTTTTTTTTTACTCAAGTAAGACAACCTCCCGAGTCTCACGCATGAGCTTCAAGGACGACAACAACCTGCCGAGCCACATGGACGACAACAACCTGCCGAGCCACATGGACGACAACAACCTGCCGAGCCACAAGCACGACAACAACCTGCCGAGCCACAAGCACGACAACAACCTGCCGAGCCACAAGCACGACAACAACCTGCCGAGCCACAAGCACGACAACAACCTGCTGAGTCTCAAGCACAACTTGCTGAGCATCACAACAGCCTGCTGAGTCTCAAACATTCTCACAGAAGAAACTAGCCTCCCTCTTCCCATCCAAATATTCATATCTAAGTCTATCAACTTCCCTAGAAATTTGTGGGCATTTGAGATTACAAAGAACAAACTTTCCTTTAATAATTTGGCAAGATAAAGCTTGAACTGGTTCCTAGTGATAATCAATTAAGACATTTCCAGTGCCAAATTTATGAAGTAGTTCTACAATATAGAAATATACTACTAGCAGATTGTTCAACATTCACCTTCACCAATAAACAAT
>BOPN01000073.1:362307-367307 GCA_017312705.2 Penaeus japonicus
GTGAAAGAATGAAATCTTGATATTTTGAAAAATTGTCAAGTGAATCTAACATCAGAAGCCGACTGCATTTGCATAAAAAGGGTGAAATAAGAGCCTGTATATTTTGGATTATTTTATTCTGATTTGTGAAGAAAAAGAAAGAAAGAAAAAAAATGATGATACATATTTGAATAGTGAAGTGAAATGAGGGAAAGAATGAGAGCAAAAGCTATGGACCCTCATGTCTCTATTGAATAAAAATGAATCACAAAACAAATCAAAACAGGAATAAATACTTTCCCAGGATCTAGATACTGTAAAGATTCTACTTCAGTATTCAGTTTGGTAACCATCTATAAAGCTGAACTCTGTTTAATGGAATAATACATGCTAAAAATACAGTATTATATTTAACTAATATGCCTTGCCTTCTGTAAGTATGTCCACTAGTAGATTTCTCTGGTGGTGCTATTCAATGTGAATTTCAAACCCAGATTACTTCAAAAACAAGAACGCTTAAACTGCAGCGAAAGCACACTTCATCTGCAGCTCATGTGGAAATCACATATTCATAATTTTATATACATTTACAACCATTCCTTCTTGATATATATATGATCCTAGCCCTACACTTTGAAACTGGCACACACATATCACATTTCCCAAATACAATAGATAACTAATGCCATATCATAGGGCATTTGTCTCCTCTAAGCCAGGCAACTGATATATTGCTCATTTTCATCTCAAAGTCAACACACACACAGGTAACTTAACCCACAATAGGTATGGTTCACTACAGACAGGTAGGGTTAAAATGTTTCTGTGCTTTTATATACTTTTGACAACTAATATCAGGAACTCATTCTGGACATGCAAACCTATGATTACTATCACATCCCAACTACGACATCCTCTCAGATTAGTTACATTTTTTCTAGGCTTATCACAAATAGCAAATTCTATAAAAAAAACAAAAACAAAAATAAAATAAAAGTAAAAAATAAAACAAAACTACAATAGGAAAAACGTTATTGACATTTCACTTCCTCTCAATATGCCATTGATGTTTTTGCCTATGGGAATATCATGTCAAAAGATGTTGCTTCTATCTCAAAATTATGAAATCTGAGATGTGTGAAAAAAGCTTATTGTACTTTTCTGAAGGTATCTTTATAACAAACATATAAAGCTGCCTCTAAATGCATTAAGCATAGAATATTTAAAGTTGAGTGAATCATTGAAAACTTTATAATAACTTCAAAGAGCATAAAGTGAGTTTGACTGAATTTTTCTCACAAGTCAAGTGAAAAAGTGAGGGAAGAAAAGGGAGAATGAATAAAAAGAAAACATAAGATAGATAGACAGACAGACAGAGACAGAGAGAGAGAGAGAGTGTGTGTAAATGTGTATGTATATGTGCATGTGTGTGTATGTGTGCGTGTGTGTATGTGTGTGCATGTGCATGTGCATGTGTGTGTATATGTGCATGTATCTGTTCAAGTGTGACTGTGAATGTGTATTCCATCACATGTAACCTCAGAAGTATACCAAATTTATTACTATAAAAATACAAGGTTTAACAACTTTTTGTGATATCTATAAACTTATAAAATCAAGAATGTATTTATAGTTGCCAATCATATTGTAACAGAAGCCAGTTTAACAAACAGAAACTAATTCCATCTGCATCGAAATGACCATAAGAGTCATCATATCTATTGCCTGTTGGCATTTCTGATTTCTCTCTCAAACACTCTCTGTTAACCCATTCCCGACGGGGGATTTCTAGCCTAGAATGTCCAAATGCCGGGGCTTTCGAATTATTAGGCCTAAATTAAATGAATAGCTGGCACAATACTGTGCCGCCCGGCAACTGGGCTTTTGAATGCGCGGTACACATGCTGTACCACCCGTCCTGTGTGGGTTAATAGATTTCTTTTCATATGTGAAAAACTCAGATTGAAAGAACAAAGAAAGAAAGAAAGAAAAGAAGATAGATAGATATATAGAAAGAAAGGGACGAAAGAAAACACTCAGATTTTGTGGAATTAACTATCACAGTGGTTGGTTCAGCAAAGTACCTTTACAACCTTCATACACTTCATATGTTTGTTTTGCTTGCATTTGAAAAACAAGAGCAAGCCTTAGACTTATTTTTCACTTGAAATACAACATTCTCTGACATTGTGGATAAACACCATTTGCATTGGCAAAAAATGAAAAACATATTTGATAAAACAATTTTATCATTAAAGATTTGTGAGAGGAAATTTCCTAAAGTATTGACTAACACCATTTAAAACGGGTATATAATCGCTCTTCCAATTTTCATTTAACACTTATTCTCTAATCAGCTTCATTACTGGCCAGCTAGAAGTAAATAGTAATTTAGTAACAAAAGACTAAAGTTCAATCTTAGGTCTGTTGCATCCAGTCACATATTATGTGAACATGTTTGTGTCTGTGTATTTATGCATACATGAACATTTTTAAGTATATATATGCAAAGTTTATGTATTTATATATATTATATGTATATCACATATTCCATACACACATATATGTATACACACATACACTTATATATGTATATATATATTTTTGTATATTACATATTACATACATACATATACAAACACTCACACTCACACTCACACACATACACACACCATAAACACACACACACACACACACACACACACACACACACACACACACACACACACACACACACACACACACACATATTATATATATATATATATATATATATATATATATATATATATATATATATATATATATATATATATATATATATATATATATATATATATATATATATATATATATATATATATATATATATATATATATACATATATATATATATATATATATATATATATATATATATATATATATATATCTAATATACACACACATATATAAATACATACACGTGTATATATACACATGTGCACATACATACATACATACACACACACACACAATATATATATATATATATATATATATATATATATATATATATATATATATATATATATATATATATATATATATATATATATATACATATATATATATATACATATATATATATATATATATATATATATATATATATATATATATATATATATATATATATGTATATATATATATATATATATATATATATATATATATATATATATATATTATATATATATATATATATATATATATATATAAATATATATATATATATATATATATAAATATATATATATATATATATATATATATATATATATATATATATAAATATATATATATATATATATAAATATATATATATATATATATATATATATATATATATATATAAATATATATATATATATATATATATATATATATATATATATATATATATATATATATATATATATGTATATATATGTATATATGTATATATATGTATATATATGTATATATGTATATATATGTATATATATGTATATGTATATGTATATGTATATGTATATGTATATGTATATATATATATATTTTGTGTGCACCTATACAGTTCACAGTTACCAGAAAGTTCACACAGCCTGTAATAGCACAAGAATGTAAATGTTTATCACTTTATGATAAAATTTACTGTACACCTCATACAAATTTTTCATATACTTTAAGCTTCCTTTAAAAGATTAACAACTTAAGAAAGAGTTGCAAACACAGTGACACAAATAAAACTATATTGTTATGTGAAAAATAATAATATATTCAGTGCCGATAGTGAGAAAACTAGATTATTAGAAATGAATGTGAATATGAAACACTTCATTCAAAATGAAAAATACATACTGATAACACAAGAAAATAAACTCATTTTTCCTTCTTCTTTTTAACAGACAGCCTCAATACTACTATGTATACAGTTCTAGACAGACTTCAAATATATTCTTTTTATCCAATTTATTGATCTCCTCTAACACCAGATGGTCATTTTAAAAGTTCTAAGTAAGGTCCAAGAGCTGCTCACAAACTAGCCATATACCTAGTTTTCTAACTACATTTGCCAGAGCAGAACTACCTCATGATTTGATAATTTTGTCTCTGCTTTCATGGCATTTGTCCTCAATGAAGCTATACCATGGAAGTTTGTCCTGAACTGTACTTCAGAGGCCGGCTGCAGTGAGCAACGGTTTGCCACTAGTAAACTCTGCCCTGACTGCCTCATGTGATGTGCAAAATTTATGAAGTCAGAGATACAGACAGGAGTCAACCGATTGTCTACTATTTTTTTTTCTTTTAATTACTTATTATTGTTCCTTTTTTTTCTTTTAAATCACAACAGGACTAAAATATGTCAGCATGGTTACAGCAGTGCATGTGACTACAGGTCTCGGTTTATTCAGATGGTCTTTTTTTCTGTTGTAGTCTTCTGATATAAAGACCACTAAAATCTTCAAATAAATATTTCAAGTCATAAAATATATAGTCATCCTAAAATTCTTTAGGAACATAACAGGTAAAGTAGAAGCATTTATGAAAAACAATAATTATACAAATAAAAATTCAAATAATAATGTCAGTAATAGTAATACCAGCAATAATAAAAAACTTTTATATCATCAGAGCAACAATGATAATGATAATAATAATGGTAATAATAAACAGTATAGATATCACAATAGCAACAATAACAATAATAATTATAATAATATCATTACATTATGACTGAGAGGCAGATGGTCAAACTATAAAAGATTTCTTTAAAAAACACTGAGAGTAATACTTGAAAAAAAAAGATAAAATAAAAATAAATGAATAAAAAAAATTACTGATTATTCATCCTCTCACTACTCACCAAAAGCAGAGACAAAAATAGAACTGCCCCTTGCATCATCTGGCAGCAGTTCTTTTCCTTGACTTAATGTTTGAACTTCTAACAGGCAAGAGTTTTAGGCCTAGAGCTTATAGACGACCTCAAAAAGCCCTGC
>BOPN01000073.1:372307-374807 GCA_017312705.2 Penaeus japonicus
TCCCTACTGGCACAGGGGCACATTGTAGGCACTGGGCATAGTGGGAGTCACCTTCCTCCTCTCATTCTGCCTGCACGTCTTTCATCTGTGGTACTTTAGAACAAGAGGTCAGCAACTTGCTATGTGCCATCGCTCTATAGAGATAATGCTTGCTAGAGACTAATCAATTGAATAGCTGGCACAATACTGTGCCGCCCGGCAACTGGGCTTTTGAATGCGCGGTACACATGCTGTACCACCCGTCCTGTGTGGGTTAATATTCCATCAGTTATAATAATTATGATTGCAATTGTCAACATCACTCACTTACTACTCATAGCACAACAGAATAACATAGTGATCCAAAATCCCTGAACATCATGACGCCCAACTTCAGGCAAGAGCTCCTGTGTCATGTGTGATAAAAAAACACGTCACCCGTCATTAACGGGTTAACACATGGTGTTAACAGGTTAACCATTCTATGACCAGCCACATCTTGAGATGTTCAGGCTGGGCTGGGAATCTTTAGATGTCTGTGTTTTCTAATATTTTCTAGACTTATGGTATGACACATAAGTCAATACATGATACATTAGCAAAGTGATACTATAATAAGGCATCAAAACTAAAAAAAAGAATAAATTGTTATTTCAACAAAAGGAAAAAAATGTAGTACACAAATTATCTGACCCTGTGAAACATGTATGTGCAACAGGTTAAAGGCTAATTTTTCTATCATAAAAATAACATAAAAATAAACTGAATAACTAGATAAAGAGAGAGAGAGAGAGAGAGAAAACAAAACATTTCACTGAATCTTACCTCCATGAACACAGAAATCACACTCATATTTATCTAGCGTTTCCAGAGTGGTTACGTATGGTGCTCCCTCTACCACTTCATCTACCCATTTGATTGCCCTCACCATCTTGTACCTGGAAGAAAAATAGCTTTCTCAACACTTGTTCCAACCTTTGAACAAATTATGAAGAGGATGGGTGCCATTCAAGGCTCTCTTTCCTGCTGGTGCTAGAAGAAAGTGGTGCCATCTAGGTTTTGGATGTGAGTTGAAACCCATTTTGCTTAATATTCCATCAGTTATAATAATTATGACTGCAATTGTCAACATCACTCACTTACTACTCATAGCACAACATAATAACATAGTGATCCAAAATCCCTGAACATCATGACGCCCAACTTCAGGCAAGAGCTCCTGTGTCATGTGTGATGAAAAAACACGTCACCCGTCATTAACGGGTTAACACATGGTGTTAACAGGTTAACCATTCTATGACCAGCCACATCTTGAGATGTTCAGGCTGGGCTGGGAATCTTTAGATGTCTGTGTTTTCTAATATTTTCTAGACTTATGGTATGACACATAGATAATACATATTATTAACAAAAGTGATACTATAATAAGGCATCAAAACTAAAAAAAAGAATAAATTGTTATTTCAACAAAAGGAAAAAAATGTAGTACACAAATGATCTGACCCTATGAAACATGTATGTGCAACAGGTTAAAGGCTAATTTTTCTATCATAAAAATAACATAAAAATAAACTGAATAACTAGATAAAGAGAGAGAGAGAGAGAGAGAAAACAAAACATTTCACTGAATCTTACCTCCATGAACACAGAAATCACACTCATATTTATCTAGCGTTTCCAGAGTGGTTACGTATGGTGCTCCCTCTACCACTTCATCTACCCATTTGATTGCCCTCACCATCTTGTACCTGGAAGAAAAATAGCTTTCTCAACACTTGTTCCAACCTTTGAACAAATTATGAAGAGGCAGAGGAAAAGGAAGAAGAGGTGGAGGAAGAGGAGAAGATGGAAGAGGAGGAGGAGGAAGAGCAAGCAAAAGAGGGAAAAAGAACATATAAGTAAATAGGTAAAGATGGAGAAAGTTAAGTATCAAAGATATCTAGTAAGCTAAAAGATTGTTTTCTGTCATATGTAATCTAGCATGAGTGATTTCAAAGGAAGGGGATATAGAAACAAAGGTAAAGAAAGATTGTGAAAGGAGGGTTTAAGAAAATCCTCTTTCTAGATTGAAAAGTAAATTCATCAGGATGGAATTATTATTATTGTTATTTTTATCTTTAAAGATGAAATGTCTATAAAAAAAATAGATTTGGGGATTATCTGACGCTCTTGTAGCAGAACAATAAAGGCTCTTCTGAGTCATGGTTCTAAACCAAAAGAAATATTTAAGATACATGGATCTAAATGAATTAAAAACTGACAATTTGCTTTTTTATCTTTTATGCTTTTGTTCTTACCTATCTTGTCCTTTTCCTTATCCTAAAAGCTAGTATAAACCCTAATCTTACCTTTCCTCCTCGGTGAAGACAGGAGGCCCCTTGTGTTTGGTGATCTCTTCATCTGTGTGCACTCCAACGATCAAGTAATCCCCCATAGCCTTAGCTTGCCGCAAGGAGTTGGCGTGTCCGAAGTGTACCATGTCATAGCTGGAGGGAGAATTGTAATTGGTTATTAACTTCAC
>BOPN01000073.1:384807-389807 GCA_017312705.2 Penaeus japonicus
GAGAGAGAGAGAGAGAGAGAGAGAGAAAGAAAGAGAGAGAGAGAAAGAAAGAGAGAGAAAGAAAGAGAAAGAGAAAGAAAGAGAAAGAGAAAGAGAGAGAGAGAGAGAGAGAGAGAGAGAGAGAGAGAGAGAGAGAGAGAGAGAGAGAGAGAGAGAGAGAGAGAGAGAGAGAGAGAGAGAGAGAGAGAGGAAAAAAGAAGAGAGAGAGAGAGAGAGAGAGAGAGAGAGAGAGAGAGAGAGAGAGAGAGAGAGAGAGAGAGAGAGAGAGAGAGAGAGAGAGAGAGAGAGAGAGAGAGAGAGAGAGAGAGGAATGCATCAATTAGTCAGTAAATACCATTCAAGTCCCAATCATATCTAATTATCCCCTTCCTTTCCGCACAGGCACTCCTTTTACCCTCTCCCCCCGGCAACCAGTCACGAGAGGGACAAACATTTCGTAAATATTGTAAAATGATGGAAACCGTGTGTCATATTCCCTAAGATTAACTCTGCACCACATTGATCTCGGTGCCGCATCGCGTTCGGTTTTCCTGTGATTGACTTCGATTTGTCACTTATAGTGGCGGCCATGGTGGACTAATTATCTTTAATTTGGCCTCTGGTCAAACTCAATAATCGTAATTACCTTCATTTCATAATTTTTCTAATGTTCCTGTGCCTCAAAGAGTTGAAATACGTATCAGACAAACCGCAAAAGGATATTTCTAAACTGAAGCCGCGGTCGCGCCCGGGAGATAGAACGAATGCTTCGGTGGTGTCGTCTGCAGTTGGTGTAAAATGACAACAAATAGATATCTTTGCAAGGACGATTTTTAGCTACCTTTTCCATAGCCCTGAACTGTTCCGGAAGAAGAAAGCCACTAACGCCGACACATTTCACCAGAATAACCTTCAGATGAAATTTCTTCACAGTGAAGAAGACCGCACCTTCTTTTCGTTCTCTCTCTCTCTCTCGCACAATTTTCCATTCCTTCCTTCGCAAAATTGTTATTCCAAAGAATAGCAAAGTAAGGCACGATAGCAAGATCGTAGGACTTACCAGCCATCGCACCAGACCTTCACTTGCTTCTTCGCGTCTTCACCACTTTCGTCTCCCATGATGTTCACTTTTTTTTATCGGCGGGGCGGAGGCGCACACGTCTTACGACCACCAGTGGAGCGGGGACACTGCCGCACTGAGCATGTCTTTTGGGTGCTGTACACGCGCGCACACGCACACACACACACACACATACACACACACACACGTACGTACGCACACTCTCGCATTCAGGCGCACGTACATACGCACACACTCTCACGCCACGCCCACCGCCTCGAGAACTTTTCCTGTTTTTGAGGTGATAGACGTGCGCTTTTTTCTTTATAGAAGGTCTTCGGGTTCTATATAAAATTCCGCGGGAGTGAGGGCTCAAAAATAAACATCTTTTGAAGGATCTAATGCTTTTTAATGGATGTATGGCCGGCTTAGCACGTGGCAAGTGGGTCGTGCGCGGCGCAGCTCGTACGATCCTGGCGACCCACCTCCCCTTCCCCACCCCTCCCCTCTCCCCTCCCTCCCTTCTCATCTCCCTCCTCTTACCCTTCTCCTCCCTCCTCCCTCCTCCCTCCTCTTACCCCTCTCCTCCCTCCTCTTACCCCTCTCTTCCCTCCTCCCTCCTTGTCCTCGCTTTACCGACGACCACCGGGCCATACAAAATCGCTGCCAATAATTAGGCTGAAATATGCATCTCATTACCTCTCATTTACCTTATCCCATCTCCCCTCCTCCCCCCTCCCATCCGGACCCCCCGCCTCGCCACCTGCACTTTGCTCCATATTCCCCTCCTAACCACTGCCCCCCCCCCCCCCACAAACCTTCGACCTGTGTGGTAGTGAATTTTCCACTTAGGTTAATCTTATCTGAATGTATTCCATGACTGTTCAAGTCTGTAATAGCTTGTGACGTTAGAGGCAATCGTATTTAAACTACCACTAGCTATTTCCACATGGAAAACATGCAAGGTAGAATGTTGTTTTTTATTTTTATGTTCGGAATTATCATCTTTTGTTTTTGTCTTTATCAACTATAGCACACAGGCTCCCTCCTCTATCTTTCTTATTTCCTCTCCGACTCCCCTATTCTCTCTCTCTCTCTATCTCTCTCTCTCTGTCTCTGCCCATTTAAGATTACACCGTCCCTACATGTCAGTCAAAAACTCATTATTACTTATCTAAAACCTGCCACATCTACTGCGAAGTTCATTATTAATTTTGCGCCAAGGAAATGTAGGTTAATCACGCAAGCACAGGTGATGTATGTGTGTGTGTGTGTGTGTGTGTGTGTGTGTGTGTGTGTGTGTGTGTGTGTGTGTGTGAGTGAGAGGTATATGACCAACCACTGTCGGGTCTATAATATTACATGGGAGGGTTTTTTGACACGGAAGCGCTGAGAAAAAATAAAACTTAAAGTTACAAGTATCATAGACCGATGGCATATATCATTTAAAGCCATAATTCTCTTACTGTTCGTTTCATCGATTTGTGCTTGTGAACAGAATGGCTGTTTCTGCTCTTCACCTACAGTTTTGGGAGCTAATAACATTCCCAGTTTTTAGTTTGTTGATGCCTTCGAGAATGCCTCAAATGCCAGCCACCGTATCGATTTTGTGGGCTTCCTGTCTCCTTCAGGTGATGTACATAATCCGTTTTCAGACTTATTGCATAGTTAATAGTTTACAACTTAGTTTCTCCATCAGGTTGCAGTCTATGGATCAGTATGTATGTCTTTACAGCTTCAGAGTGATATTAAACTTGAAGACCTACCAACTCCAGTGATATTCCTTGCCTGATCTCAACTTTGTTTTGTTGTTGAGATTTGTTAATCTAAGTAAATGTGGCGGTCTACCTACTGGATAGACTCGTTCTCAATATCATAATAAAGTTTTCAGCTTCCCGTCACTTGTTTTCGACGAGAATTTCTTGTAATTCTTCCAGGCTATTCAACAACGAGCAGGATGTCGACAGCGAAGCTCATGGGATTCGCTTATTACTCTTCGATCCCGATTCACATTGTTCCCGAGTCCAGAGTGAATCAAGTCGTGCCGTGGAGAGCTTTGGTAGGATGGTGGGTATCTCAGCTGACTCCTTATTCTAGTTGGAGGTGTTCCGTGTCTTTGCGTAGTCGTCTGAAGGACCTCCAAGTATACTGAAGGAAGCTGACGTAGGATGGGGTCGAGGTCGAGGTCGAGGTCGAGCGAAAAGGGATGATTTCATCCTGGTGATTTCTCAACGAAGACTCTTTGCAGGAAATCGATAGCTGAGAGCTTTTCCTGAAGCCTGCACGTTCTCGGGGTTTGGTTTTCGTCAACGATCTTGCTGACGCTGCTGGTGATGATTCAGGTGCTGATCTTACGCACGCGATTAAGAAGGCCGATAGGTCTGCTGTTCGTATGGTATTTCGCCTTGCCTTGGCCTGGGGTTTTGCCTATCTTTATGGTATTGCTAATGGTATTTTCAAGTTCTGTCGCGGTACCTGATGGTAAGTCTGTAAACTCGTCGGTTTTCTTTGATGTTTGGCAACATGAAAGATTGATATTGTAATACCTAACTAAATGAACGGGGCTAATACATATACATCGGATAAAGATTTCAATATGAAATTATTAAAAAAAAAGAAAATACATTCATGAAAAATATCAAGATTATTTAGCTTTAATAGGATAATTAGGAACAACCAGACAACAACTTCAAAACTGATTAAAAAGTCTGGAAACTCTCCTCCAGTATTGACCGCGCGACGCAAAATAAAATAAAATAAAATAAAATAAAAAGAAAACGAAAATCAAGCACAATTTAATCGCTTTGCCTATAAACAAAACACGATGCTTGTCTATGCCATTGTCATCGGAGTTTCCTCATCGCAAAAGTGACGCAAGACTTCTTTTCTTGGACTAGTAGATCTCTCGTGAGGATTTACCCGCGTTGTTCTCCCTGTTACGCCTCTCATGCAAGGTTACATGAGTCTAACCCCCCCCCCTCCCCCTCTCTATAACCCCTCATTCCTCCCCTGCCATCCCATGTCCTCCTATACCCCTACTTCTCTCTTCGTCTCCTTACCTCTCTCTTCTCTCCTCTACTTCCCTATCTCTCACTCTTCCTCCCTTCCCCCCTACCCCATCACATCTCCACTTCCCTTCAACTCTCTCTCTCCCATTGTTCTCTTATCCTCTCTCGCCTTTATTCATCTCTCCCTCTCTTCCCTATCCTACGCCTTCCTTTCTCTCTTCGTTTGTATCCCTCTTACCCCCTCTCCCTCTCTCTCTTCTCTCCCTCTCATCTCACTCCTCTCTCTTCCATTCCCCTCCTCCTGTCTATCCCTCCTCTCCCCTCTCATATCCCTCCCCCTCTCTCTTTCCCTCTCAACCCCCCTCCTCCTCTCTCCCTCTCGTCTCCCTCTCCCTATCTCCCCCCCTCTCTCTCTCTCTCTCTCTCTCTCTCTCTCTCTCTCTCTCTCTCTCTCTCTACACCTCCACGCTCCCCGCTAGTTGCATCATCACCCGCCTCCCGGCCTCCTCTCCAAGTCCAGAGGTTTCTAGAATTTTCCAGAGAGTGACGAGAGGAAGGAAGAGCGAGAGGGAGAGAGAAAGAGGGATATAGAGAGGGGTGTATAGCTATTTTAAATAGGTATATGTATATAAAAGACAAACACACACACACACACATACACACACACACACACACACACACACACACACACACACACACACACATATATATATATATATAGATAGATAGATAGATAGATAGATAGATAAGTAGATACATAAGTAATTAAATAAAGATACAAGATATGTATTGTTAAGCTGATAAGTTGACTCAGCGAATCAGTAGAAATACAAAAAACATCGCACAGACACAGACTTTCACACATACGAAGTCATCAGCATACAAACAAGCACAGTGTCACGTGCGAACATGCATAAACATATGCACACGTGTATATGTATATCTGTCTACAT
>BOPN01000073.1:410366-412866 GCA_017312705.2 Penaeus japonicus
GTGCAAGGAGGACGAGAGGTTCGGCTTCGACACAGACAAGCTGGAGGCGACTTGCGTGTCCCTGGAGGAGGCGGGGCTGGTGCAGCCTTCCAGAACTTTCATGTACCAGCGCATGACGTTCCCTGCGACTCAGGACAACGAGTACCCACACTACCAGGTCGGGGCTTTTCGATTTCGTGAGTCGTTGTGAAAGAATGCATGGACTAGATAGATATTGATATTGATGATAGGGATGATGATAAGGACAATGATAATATTAATAGTAATGATAGTGATAACAAGGACATTGGTAATGATGATAATAAGGATAGTAGTAATAATAATGATGGTAATAATTTGAAAGGGATGATAAGACAACTTTTGTTTCAGGTGTCCTACAAGATCAGCAACACCCCCAAGGGAGCCACGTGGGACCTGGTGGTGAAGGGCATCGCAAGGGACAAGAGAGACGCCGACCAAGAGCCTCCCGGGGGAGGTAACCCCGAGGACGTGGTCGTGCCCCTCTTGGACACTCGTGATTTTCCTAATTCTTTAGAGCCCATGATGAAGCCTCGACCCCCGACGTGGGTGACCCGGAGGCATCGAAGAAGAAGAACAGGGCGGGTGCGCAGGTACAGGTCCAGCAATGCCACGGGCAGCTACTTCATAGATAGCGGTCCGAGGGGCGGCGGCTTCGCGGGCGGCGCCAGGGGGACCAGCCCCTTCACGGCGCACGGGGGAGCGAGTCCCGGCGCCAGTTCCAATGTCACTGTTTTCCACGTCCGCCACAATCCCAGCTCCGCCATCTCTATCGCCAACGTTAGCATCATCGCCAATGGCAGCAGCTTCACCGGTGCGTCTACCAGCGAGGCAGGAAATTCAACTCCTCACAACAGACGCCATGGCTCTGGCTCCGTCGCTAGCGGCGTCAGTGCTCGCCCCGCTGATAATGGGGTTGGTTCTAGCAGTGGCAACAATGACGTGAACCTTAAAAATACAAAGATTGCCACAGGTGCCGGAGCCGTTCGCGGGGGTCACGCCAATGGCCCCGGTGGTCGCCAGGGCACCAGAAGACCGGGCGGAGCCAGGCGATCGCACAGTAATACCCGAAGCACCCCGAATCAGAGGCACCAGGGGCATCAGCGGAACCGCAACATGCTAGCGAGGCTGAGGGAGGACCCAGCACCGGAGTCTGGGCGGGGCGAGCAGAACGTCCAGCAGAACGCCACCACGGAGACGCTGCTGCAGGGAAAGCCCTCGCCCTCGGAACAAACAAAGACCGAGCTGGTAAGAGGAGGAAGAAGGAGGAGAGCGAGAGGGAAGTCGGGGCTGAAGCAAAAAAGAAAGAAGGGAGAGGAGGAAGAAGAGACGGAGGACGCCGATGAAGAGGGGAAGATAGAGAGAGTCAAACAGAGGCGAAATGACAGACATTCGGCGCGACGCAGAAAGCAGGACGCCCAGGACATTGTGAAGGTGAGAGGGAGCGTTTATTGATAGGGAGAGGAAGGGAGAAGAAGAGGGGAAGGAGAGATGAAGAGAGGGAGAGGCAGAGGAGAGAGAGATGGGGGAGGGAAGGGAAGAGAGGGAGAGAGGGAAAGAGGGAGAGAGAAAGACAGACAGAGAAAAACAGAGACAGAGAGAGAAAGACAGAAAGAGGAGAGAGAGAGAGATAGAAAGACAGACAGAGAGAAAGAGACAGAGAGAGAAAGGCACAGAGAGAGAGAGAGAGATAGAGAGAAAGAAAGAGAGAAAGAAAGAGAGATTATGACAACCATTCAAGATAGTCCCTTTATCAGCATTGAATATTACGTAAAAAACGATTATAGTCAATATTGTCAAATAATAGATCATCTTTTTTATATCAAAATGATAATCATCCTATTGATACGAATCCCCCTAAAATGATGAAAATATCTTTCCACATATCATTAAGCCGATCAGGAATACCGGTGCTCTAATTCTTGGTCATATGACTTTCTGAAACAAAATTAAACTCATCACATGAATAATTAATCTGTAAGCCAAACCAGCGAAGCCATAGTTTAATTAACTTCCGGGGATTAAAAGGGATGCATGAAAAGGCCGGGGGGCATGTTGCGTCATCCCTCAGTCCTTTGGTTCGTGTGGTAATTCATTGTAAGCGTATATTGCAGATTGGATGTTTGATGTATGTATTTGGCAATGGGATGAATGTTTATATATATATATATATATGTATGTATATATATATATATGTTTATAGTGTTCTACAGTGTGTAAGGGTAAATAGCCATTGTGGATAATTTCCCATGAGGGATTTTAAGAATCAAAATGCATGTGCCATCACTGCACTTGACCTGGACATTTGAACAATGGTTTTAACTTCGAGCTAGTGTTTGCACAATCGGAATTCTTGTTTCAGTTGTGATCTGATTTTCTAGTGTGATTAATAGAGGGAGGGAGAGTGAGAGAGCGTCAGTGAGAAGGATACAGATAGATAGATAGATAGATAGATAGATAGATAGATAGAGAGAGAGAGAGA
>BOPN01000073.1:420366-430366 GCA_017312705.2 Penaeus japonicus
ATCATTCCCATGTTTAAATGTTCGCTATAGCATTATATGATAGTCGTTTGCTTATCCTCACTTCCAGAAGAGTCCTTGTCAAGCTGACGAGAGATTCGGTTNATATATATATATACATACATATATATACATACATACATACAAGATAATCATCAAACCTCATTCTCTAATAATTAAATGTTAGCCCTTTTTATTCCTCACAAAAAGCCAACAGGTATATAACTGAAGTTCTGACGACATATATATATGTATATTTCTTCCTTCCCGCCCAGCACCACGGCCTGCCTCACCTTCGTCCCAAGGTACTCCCCTTCCCTGTAAAATAGCCTCGCCCAACCACACTTCGCATGGGATGTTATCTTTACATAATTTTGGGTAGTCATATTACAGTTGTCAATACACTTCATATAAAGAATAATTCAAATTGAATATACTGATGTATAGTGTGGAGTATTTAAAGGCAGCAACTCATCATACAGGGAAGAGTTTGGTTGCATATGTAGATTATGTTATCAACATTAATATGAAAACTAGAGTGTCTTTCGTGCGTTTTATTTCCCTTGTTCCTAGATACTGGAGTATATGAGTGAAATGCTTGGTTCGTTTTCACTCATTTTAAGATTCCTAACCTTAATGCTTGAATTTCAATGTGCGTATGATTGATTGTACAGACCATCTGTGATACACATCGTTGCAAGCATGCAGTCACGAAACAAAATCAGAGCATCTGAATTTTGGAAATTCGACCCGCGGTGGCGCTCCGTTTGCATGCAGTAAATGGCAACACTGAAAATGTTTCACTATAATACACACTGCGGAAGATGACATACTCACACACATACACATACACACAAACACACACACACATAAACACACACACACACACACATAAACACACACACACACACACAAACACACACACACACACACTCAAATACTAATTGGAAAATATCATTTAGAAGCTCACACATGTCTTAATCTTCTTATTCAGAGAAAAAGTTTTGTCGAAAAAACTGTCAAGCCAAGTTTAAGGAGGTTAAACTCAAGCCTGGCTGGATTTTCAAAAACGCTTATTTGATTGACTATGGCTTGTGACGTCATATGTAAATAAAAGTCTGTACTTGATCTATGTTCTCTTGTAAACTTTATGATAGACTTTTTGAAAGAACTTTCGGTAAAAAAAGAAAGAAAAAAAAAAGCGAAAATAGGTAGTACTCACACATGCAACCCCTCCCCACCCTCTGTAATAATCACCTACGGCTTGCCTGTTCGTTGTACAATCTTACTTGATTTCAAGTCCAAAAATAAGTTGTGCCATATATACAGTAACAGTTCTAGATAAGTCACCTATTTTTGTCTTTTGCTTTCCAAATCTTTTTGAAATAAATGTCGAGGACGGCGATACCCCGTGGAAGCCATTGCTTTTGTTTACATATGACGTCACTCTCGAGCTTGACCCTATCTCAAGACACAGTCGACAGGACTTGATTAAAACCAAGCGCGCTTTTGACGTCATCAAGGCTACGCTCAAGATTTGACTCGTCAAAAACAGGTAAGTCGTGCCAGACTCAAGTCCAACTCAAGATTTAACACGATGAAAATGAGGCTTAACGTTGTTTTCCCGCTCGTTTTCCACGAGTTCCGTCAGTTCGCATTGACTTGGTTCTCTGCTTTAAATTTAGCCTAGAGCTAATTTTAGTCCTCAGTCAATTAATTGATAAGAGGCTTCAAGTGCCTCAGTTACATCTATAGCGCCTTTCAATGTCATTTCTTACACCTAGCGAAATTCTTCTACACAACCGAGGTTGCTGCTAGCTCTGGCCGTCTAGCGGGTTGGGGAAACCTTCGCTAGTTCAGCAATCGCCTTATTCTTAAATCAATTCTTCTCTTTTCTTTTCATGCTCCATAGCTTTCGAAACGACCTTTTTCGGAATAAACTATGAAGTTTTAGAAGATGCATGACAAGCAAACTTGGTTCTTCCATAATGGTTCTTTCGTATCATAACAACTAGTTGGTTCTTCCACCATGGTTCTTTCGTATCATAACAACTAGTTGGTTCTTCCACCATGGTTCTTTCGTATCATAACAACTAGTTGGTTCTTCCACCATGGTTCTTCCGTATCATAACAACTAGTTGGTTCTTCCATCATGGTTCTTCCGTATCATAACAACTAGTTGGTTCTTCCATCATGGTTCTTCCGTATCATAACAACTAGTTGGTTCTTCCATCATCGTTCTTTCGTATCATAACAACTAGTTGGTTCTTCCATCATGGTTCTTTCGTATCATAACAACTAGTTGGTTCTTCCATCATGGTTCTTTCGTATCATAACAACTAGTTGGTTCTTCCGTATCATAACAACTAGTTGGTTCTTCCATCATGGTTCTTTCGTATCATAACAACTAGCAAGAGGAAGATGACTTTAACCGTGTTGCTTTGTCAAATGAAAACGTGTCCCCGTGTGTTATGTGTACGGGTGTGCTGCATATGATTATTTTTTTCCTTCCTTACACGATTTCACTCCGTTCCTTCGAGCCATGTCATTTGTAAGTCTAAAACCCTTCAATGAGAAATGGCCTTGCTGTTCTGGTGAATCTCACCGCTGTCTACTCGTCACACACACACATGATGATGTATTTACATGAGTATACATACATATATACATATATATATATATATATATATATATACATATATATTATATATATATACATATATATTATATATATATATACATATGTATTATATATATATATATATATATATTTATATATATATTTATATATATATATATATATATATAGATAGATAGATAGATAGATAGATAGAGAGAGAGAGAAAGAGATAACGAGAGAGAACACACACACACCCACCCACCCACACACACACACACCCACCCACCCACACACACACACACACACACACACACACACACACACACACACACACACACACATACACACACACACACACACACACACATATAGAGATAGATAGATAGATATATGCATATATATATTGTGTGTGTGTGTGTGTACATATCACACACGGTCGCTGTTAGTCCATTCAATTATCATCCCAATAATTCGGTTCTGACGCGAAGTGTTCTTAATATGGCATCGGCCGCAGAACACTCACTGCCGGTCCTTCAATGCAAGGCTAAGACCCCTCCTTAGTACCCTAAGCCGGATTAAATCTGTTTCTAATTTCATTCAGTATGTTTGAATTGGTCGTGCTGATGTTTTGTTTGTCCGTAGAAGTTGTTTATTGAAAACTATATCGATCTAGACGTTTCATGTAATTGTAGTCAGGAAGGTGCTGTGAAATACATTTTTTTCTTAAAGTGTTTGGTCTTTTGTTTTTTTGTTGATTTTGATATTTAAACTAAGATGCGAAACCAAATTAATATGATTTACATTTCGAAATTGAATACCACTTGTTTTGCAGACATCTTGAATCCGACAAAAATATATACACACCTACATGATGTACAGCCTTAATGGATGTTCAATATAAAAAAACATCATAGTCATGTGTGAAATCATTCCCATGTTTAAATGTTCGCTATAGCATTATATGATAGTCGTTTGCTTATCCTCACTTCCAGAAGAGTCCTTGTCAAGCTGACGAGAGATTCGGTTCTGACTTGACCAGGTTTCAGGTGAAATGTTCGACCCTCGGCAATGAAGGGCTTCTGAGCAGGCAGCGACCAGGAGAACCCGTCTCACTCACCAGGGGGCAATTACCTCTCACCTGTTCTAAACCAGAGCTATTGCAATAGTCCGGACACCGTAGAATCTTTTCGACGAAACTGCAGAAATATTTATGATTTATTCCCAAACGCTTCCTCATTGACGGTTCCGGCGTTTGAGTGAAGGATTGCTCCCGTTACCCAGTGTGTGCTGTTGATTTCGTTGGTAAATGTCGAGCCGAAATAGTAAGGTGACACACATGCGTACTGTTGCAGCTGCCGTCCATGATCAGCACTTGTTTGGTTGCTTTTTGCCATAGAAATATATTTACTGTATGTACACAGATCGAACTGAACACCCTTATTGAAAATTTAAATAGTTGAGAATACAAGTCCAAAGCCGGACATCTGAAAAGTCTTAACTTATTTCGAATAGATGATATATATATATATATATATATATATATATATATATATATATATATATATATATATATATATAATAAATTTTGTCATGTTTCTTCTTTATGTCAGAGTATTAGATAAAAGTAATGAAAAATGGAAATATTAGACACAGACGAAGCCAAAAAGGAAAAATCAAAGATATTGGAGAGCGAGCCCCTTTCAGCTTAATGAGGAACCCCGATATTAAAGATAATATATAATGCTTATGTAATGCTTGGTAGTTGTGCATAATATAGCCAAATGTGTGTTTTCCTTCGTATCTTTATTACGAGAGATAAGTTGTTATTCCTTATTAACCCAATTCTTCTTAAGAGATTGGTACTGTTTTCCTGAGTCTTCTGTCCCTTTTGAAAATGGAGACTTAATTCTATAAAAAAAAAAAAAAAATGGAAATCTAGATTTTTTTTTCATATCCAAGGAAAGTAATACAAGTAATAAGAAAACATAAATTATATATTCTTTACACAGCTGTACAGTATATAAGGGTACATTTGGTCATAGAGGAAAATGTAAGGTGAATGCCTTGCCTTTAAGCACTAGCTAAGAACCAGCTGTTTGGCGGTACCATTGCACGCATAAGAACAATATCAACCTTTTTATGAAGGCAATTTTTGTAACAACCTGAAGTATCTACTCTCAAAAGCTCCCAAACATACATTTTTTGTCCGTGTCCACACTCAGAAATACAACTCTCTCTCTCTCTCTCTCTCTCTCTCTCTCTCTCTCTCTCTCTCTCTCTCTCTCTCTCTCTCTCTCTCTCTCTCTCTCTCTCTCTCTCTCTTTCTCTCTTTCTATTATCGGCGTAATAAATTGATTAAATAATTTCTCTCTCTCTCTCTTTCACTCATAGGTGTAATAAAAATATTAATCGATATCTCTCACTCTCTCTCTCACACATATACACAATTACATTCACATACACAAGAAATGTTATACACATTTATTACTACATAACCCGCTTTATACATACATACAAAAATGCATACATGCATTCATATGCAAAACTGCTGTACAATTATGTACATTTAACTGAGAAAATCATAATACCTTATTCGTTTTAGTAACAAGGTCTATATAAGCATGGTGCTTCGTAGACATTTAAAAACACATGTAATTGTAAAGGAAAAAATAATATAGATTCATGACAATGTTATCATCGAATAATTAAATTTGACCATCAAAAATAATGTTTAATTTCACAGACAACAAAAAATAACCAAAAGCAAACAAAACAACAAAGAGAAAATAAACGCACAAACACACACCCCCATACGATTCTTACCCAAACAAACACGCACACACTAGCCAACCCAACTTAAGTTATATAGAATCCTTGTTCCTAGCGATGGAGAAAGCTAACAAAGGCCTTAGCAAGCACTTTTTTTTTTCAGGGGCTCAGTTTTTCTTCCATGCTACAAGTGGATGTCACAGTATGCCAGGTACACCACACAATCAAAGGATACCACATGATGCCGACAAGTACCATACATAAAAGGATGTGACACATATCTATGAGTGACACACATCCCCAAAATGCCACATATCTGAAGATGGTGCCACATGATGATGCCACACATCACATGATGCCACCAAACACACACTCTACACTTCTAAGTGGTTATACTATATCTATACTTCGGAAGGTACGCGTTACCTGTCCTTAATTAATTAATTAACATGAAGTCATAATCTAAAAGTTTCTCTTTCTGAAATACATTTGGATTATTATAATTATTATATATGTATTTTTTTTTTTTATAAAATTGTTACATCACATAAATTAGCCATATTTCTCCTACGTCTACATTACTAAACAGTTATAACATCAAGAAAAATCAGCCTTTATCATAACAAAATCCTGTAAAATATGAATTCTTTATATGGTCACTAAAGAACACTGACTCTCTGTCTTTATACAGTCTTTGAAATGTACATTTATCAATTTGTCACGGCTAAAGTCGTATTTGCCTTTACATACTAAAATCACAGCACAAGCATATATATATATATATATATATATTATATATATATATATATATATATATATATATATATATATATATATATATATATATATATATATATATATATATATACATATATATATATATATATTATATATACATATATATATATGTATTTTTTTTTTTTTTTTTACTGTAATTGGTTTCATATTAGGATTATCAGATATGATGCATACAGTAGCTGAAAATTATTCAAAACATAGGAATGGAAGGAGCTCAAAATGAGACCTTTAAAGGTTTTTAAGAGAACAAGAATTAAACATTAATAGGATTGATTTGTTTTTGTAAAATGTATTCTTACACACACACACACACACACACACACACACACACATATATATACACATACATATACACACACATACACATATATGCATATACATATATATTTTCTTTTGGCTTGCATTCACAGCTTGATCGCCTAATACACCTCCTCTGAGGCTAAGGACAGCGATTAAAAACATTCACTTGCTCTACACCGGATGCAGCTTAATAACATTCAGTGTAGAGTCGAAATGGGCTGAAAATGTTGCGTGGGTTGCCAGCACTTGAGAGGTAGAGGGAAAAACAATCATTCTACATATTCGTCAATTTCATCAACTGTCACGAACAGTGGACGATCCGATCCGCCCAGAGAGTAGACAGAATGTATCCGTGTGACCATGACAACGAATGAATACATACTTTCTTGCTCACGCGACTTCGAAGAAAGACATTCTTCTAAATCATTCTATAAGCTCAGTTTAGGCACCACGATATAGAAAACAGTCGGTATCTAACTCGCCAGCAAAGCAATTAACTATATCACATTGATCTCCTGTGGCGTCCACATGCAGCACATGACAAGAAACTCACCTTACATGCATCTTTGGTAGAGAAAATAAAGTATCAAGAATTGGAAAACATGATTACATCTGGGTTATATACATTTTGGAAACTTTGATAAAAATATCGATCTTTTAATATGAATAAAAACACATCTATAAATGTCCTAAGGGTGCTAACATGTATTCCGATTTGTAGGATTTCTATAGTAACTACATATAAACATCTTATCCATAGTTAATTATATCTCTATTGGCCTATTTACAGGGTATCCAAAAGTTTGGAAAAATACTGACTTTCAATAGGTAGTTATGAGACTTTTGGCACACACATTACATGGCATATCTTACTTAAAAACGAAAGAAATTTATGAATAAAAACTACTGCTGGCACTGACGCCCCAACCATAATGTAAGGCCAGTTCGAAAAGAAACTTTCTCCGGAACATTAACAGTCTACCAAGACCACACACACGCTCAAGTCATATCTTTGCCTCCCATGGTGTTCCTAATGAGCTCTTCTCATTCGAGGAGAACCAATCTTCAGAGCACACCCCATGGGTACTTCATTCGAGAAAGGCTTATTCCTGAGTCATATACATTTTGCTCAGTAGTCTGTCTGTCTGATTCAGTTCTCGAGGGTCAGAGTGGGTAGCTCATATTTCTACCTGAAGCGTGCCTGTGCGAATCGAGAAAGCCAATCACAGTGAAGACACATGATACTTTGCCGTTGGAACCTCTGGGTAACTAGTCAAAACACAGAAATGTATTATAATTCCCAATATCATGGTCCAAAAAACTCTGAACAGTCTTTTCTTCCCAGTGAGTATTGGGACTGATAAAAGAAGCATATCCACTGTGGAAGACACTACATAATTTCATGTGACACAACTTGATATGTTTTTAATCAGACCTACCTTCACAGTGGCTAAAAGATCTGGAGTCTTTCTAATATTCATATACAAGAACATGCCCCCGGGTGTCATAATTTCTCCTCAGAGGGACTTTGGGTCTCGATATCTTTGTGCTTCATTCCATCGTCTTTCGATGGCGATCTCTTTTTAAAGGAAAAGGATTTGAATAACAAAGACCGGGTGGACTCGGCCTTTTTCTTTTGGTTCTTGGGGGAACCATGGTAAACTAGAGGTAACTTATCTGATGGCTTACATCCTTTGGTGCGGTTGAGCATTGGTTGTGGTTGGTTGTGTTGGGAAGCTCCGTCTGCTTGTGACCCTTCTGTTTCAACCAACAGGTCATCTTCAGAGCCCCCGGGAGTGTTCTCTGGAGTCTGTCGGTCGCCCGGGCCTGGCCTTCGGGGGCGACCGTTCTTTCGGGGAAGAACGTCGAGTGAGAGACTGAACCCTTTGTGCCTGAGGAAGGAGTTTGATGAGAGTGCACACTTTTCTGACAGTGTTGGTGATGGTTGAGCATCTGAGCATATGTACTGTTTTTTCTTTGGTTCTAAAAGCTCAAAAGAGGTAGAGGTTTTGATTTCAATTGGTGAAAAAACGTCGTCCGCGGCCGAGCCTTTGCATTTCCCCTTCGGTGTCTCTTTCCCATTCCCACTTATCATGTTTTCTTCACTCGGCAGCTTCTGGCCACTTACCCCAAAGCTAATTCTAGGTCGGGATATATGAAACGTTCTAAGGGAGCGATTTTTTCCGGGCTCCGACTTACTTCGAGTTCGTCTGAGTACCCCGTGCAGACCCCCGTGTTTATGACGAGTACTAGTGCCCTTGGCCGAACCATTAGCGCTTCTGTCCCTGTCACCTGAGGACAGGCGTTCAGAAAATATTCTAAAGCGAGCAAAGAGAGACGATTCCTTTTCACACTTCCCAGGCAAGAGTTCGTCCTCGTCGGGCTCGTTCCGGGCCTCGGCGTGTGGCAGAAGGCGGTCTTCGAGGGACTTCGGGGACACGGTTCGCTCGCAGCTGGACCGGCCTCCGACGCTGCTCCGACGCTCGGCGCTGTTCCTTCTCGAGGGCGGACGAGGGATGTCGGAGGCGATCTTGAACCTCGACGTCCTCTCGCTCACGTCGACCTCGGTTTCCGTCAGGTCCACGTCCTCCAGGTCGATTTCCCCGCAGTCGACGGTGCTCGCGCGGTAGAACGAAGCTCGAGATGAGGCTCGACTCTTTAAACTCAGGGAACTCTCGGTTTTTTGTACGACCTTCTTGGTGATTTCTTGAGACAGCTGGCTGGTGGGTCTCTCGGGCACGACGACCTCCTCTTCCTCCACTTCTTCGACGGCGTCAGCGTCTTCGGACAGTTTCTTGGTGGCCTCGTTGAGCTTCCGATAGTGCTCAAGAGCGTACTTGACGGGGCTGATTATAAGTTCCTGAAAGGCGAGGAGGAGGAACTGTAACTGGAGTAATATAGATACTTTGTAATACATCATCACAATGTATCATGGCCTCATGGACTTACAAATGCATACATACAAGAGAAAACACGCGGAGACAAGCACGCATATACGCAAACATGCACGAATACGCACGCACTCACACCCACACACCCACCTACCCACACCCCCCCACCCACACCCACACACCCACCTATACCCCCCCACACACCCACCCCCACCCCCACCCCCACCCCCCACCCACACCCACACACCCACCTACACCCACACACACCCACACCCCTTCAACTCCTCCCCCGGCTAGGTTCCAGGTTCCTTACCTCCAACTCGGGCAAGACCTTCCCCAAGGCCTCGAACAGCGGCAAGAGGACGAAGCCGATGAAGGCGCACTGCGAGGAGGGCTTAGTCACCTTTTCCCGGTCCATGAAGGGCGTGACGGGGAGGCCCTCCAGCTTCTCGAGGTCGCTCTGGTTGAAAAATTCCTGCGCGGCGGAAGGAGAAGGGTTAAGCCAAAGGCGGGAGGCAGTGTTCATGCGGAAAGTAGAACATGGAAAGGGGTGTTTATTAATCTTAAAATTGTGTCATAAATATACATGATATTACTTGTGATATTTTCTTTTTTCTTTTAATGA
>BOPN01000073.1:500366-507866 GCA_017312705.2 Penaeus japonicus
TGATCCATCGTGCAGACGGTTTATTGGGGATACCACAGCTGGTCAGCCTAATAATGACCATTCTGTCCGAAGGAAATGGTAGCTGAATTCATTGACGGCCTCGAGTTCCTTGGTTCAGATTCTGGTTGTTTTTAAGTACTTGCATGACTCTGGATATGCTCACGATGAGGAAAAGGTTTGCTTCTTCACTTTGACCTTGTTTATTTTTTCCTGTAATGCTTCCATACTTCCTACTGCTTGTTCGCATCATACACAAACCAAAGGGAAAACAATTAAAACTGTCTGAACTTTGAGTAGCGGCAAAAGGGGATGTATGGATATCCCGCTTCTAACAATGAGAGAGAGAGAGAGAGAGAGAGAGAGAGAGAGAGAGAGAGAGAGAGAGAGAGAGAGAGAGAGAGAGAGAGAGAGAGAGAGAGAGAGAGAGAGAGAGAGAGAGAGAGAGAGAGAGGGAGAGAGAGAGAGAGAGAGAGAGAGAGAGAGAGAGAGAGAGAGAGAGAGAGAGAGAGAGAGAGAGAGAGAGAAAGTGAAAGAGAGAGAGAGAGAGAGAGAGAGAGAGAGAGAGAGAGAGAGAGAGAGAGAGAGAGAGAGAGAGAGAGAGAGAGAGAGAGAGATGGGGAGAAAGACAGGGAAGGAGGGGGAGGGAGGGAGGGAGGGAGAGGGAGGAAGGGGGGGGAGAGAGAGAGAGAGAGAGAGAGAGAGAGAGAGAGAGAGAGAGAGAGAGAGAGAGAGAGAGAGAATGTGTGTCAATTTCAGTCCGGTTGCCTGCTTCAACCAGTAACAATTCTTTGAGCAATGTAGAAGAAAAAAAATCAGGTAGGAGTTGGAGATCTTTATTGGATAGACTATAAGTATGTTATTTCCAAGTTGTGCTACACCAACATCGAACAGACTCTGTACTCAGCTGTTGGTGCTCACAAAAGAACCAGAATGACTTTTATTTCCTGTTCTGAAACATTTTTTCTATTACAGCATACTCCGAGAGTAGCTTTTGTATACTTAACTATATATCATTCTGTATTGCTTTTTTTTCTCTCAGCTTCTCCTGTATTTTCCGAGTTATTTATTTTTTTGCCAGCCTTCTTTACCAATAAATCGTGTATATATTTGTATGTTGTGATCGGATTTTATGACTTGTAGCTTCTTTATTAATATCAAGCTTACTTGTTTGTCTTTCACTTACTAATTCGTTAGTTTGAAGCAGAGTTTGAGGCTTCAATCGGTTCGTTAAGATATCAGTTCAATGACAAATACAGCGACCCCAGTACGTCAGTGATCTGGCAACGCTGACGTGCGCCCCTTTGGTAACATCGAACTTCGCAATCATCACGATGTCCCACATGGGTTCATTGGGTCGATGCATTTGTCATTTGAACTGATATCTTAACAGACCACGTTGGAGGGCCTCAAACTCTGCTTCAGAACTAACGAGAGTAAACAAGTGGGTAAACAAGTAAGCTTGATATTAATAAGCTTGATATTAATACAGAAGCTACAAGTCATAAAATCCGATCACAACATACCCAGATAGTTGTTAAAACCTCACTAGATTTCACCGACAGATTCAAAGTATGCAAAATCATTCATACTTTTAGAATTAAGTTTTATTTTCATCTTTCTTTAGTTTGATATAAAAGCTTATGTTATTCTGCATCATGTATGTACCTAATATCCTGTATTATCTTGCAACGATTTTGATTTAGATACATTAAAATATCTTTCAGGTGAGAATACTAGATATGAAATCTTTTGCGTTATATGAAAACCGTAAAGACGTAAATTGATAAAGCTCTTCGTAAGACTTCATACGGAATGGAAGATTAGTTTCACGAAATTGAAAAGTAAGAAAGTTGCCAGCCAATATATTGTACCCGTTAGATGAGCCGTTAGAAGCTAGATTGTAAATTTCCCCCAAAAGACGAGCCAAAAAAAAAAAAAAAAAAAAAAAAAAATCTCGGTACTGCTGAAGCGCCAGACATTTTTTTGTTTTTATTTTTTTTATTTTTTACCGATTGTGTATATATTTCCAACGTTCGTTATTACTTACGATCTTGGACATCAAAGTACCGGTTAACAAGAGTTTCACCAGATTTCACCAAATATAGTCCGGTTCCAAACTTTTTTTCTATTTTTCTACCATCTGGCAACGCTGGCGCACGTTTCAACCGGCCCTATGAAAGGAGATTGTATGTTGAAAGAGATCTAGAAAAAAAAAAAAAAATGTAAATGTTACAATACCACCCGTCGAATTTTCGAAAGCCCCGTTAGTAGAATACCAGAAAGCGGTCCATTTTGAACAATGACTTCACTCCAAAAGGCACATTGACTTAACTAACATACGGGTGACCCCATGTACCTACCTTTCAAATAAATCATGGAGTATTAAGACCATTTTACCGAATTCTGAAACTCCAGTCTCCGCCAAGAGATCGTTGAAGAGAGACCCACGGAATATGCATGATAGTTTTATAGCTACAATAATTGATACAGAATTTGCTGTAAGGACCGGACACAAAGTTTGAGCGGACAGTAGGCCTATTCCAGAAACCAATTTGCATCATACCCTTAGAATCTACGGAAAGAGCAATTGACTAAAGAGTATGTGATTAGTCGACGTTTTACTGTTATTTTGCGGTCAATTCTTGTGGACAATATACAACCCTAGTGATCGAAAACTTGTGAGAAAGACATGTTTTAAATGTTTTAATTTAAAGTAAGCCGAAATATACTTTTGGGAATTTGGGAATTTGTTGTTATATTTAGAATAATGCTAATGTCTATTTCTGTTATTCTTCAGGATTTAAAAGTTATATTAGTTTTAAATTATAACTCTGTTATTTGATCTCATTTCAATGTAAATCAAAGAAAAAATCTTGTCTGTGATAGCTAATGACTATTCAATTAGAATTTGCAATTTATGTTACTGTAATTATCTTTTTAAACACGCTGCAATTAAATCTGATATTGCCTTATACTCCATATCATAAATGTGAAGGATAATCATTGGATCTTTCTTTACAGTTATTTAATCAAAAGGATGATTGTTTAGCACTCAATGTTTGGGTTCATTTTGAATAAAATAAACAGATAATGATCATATTCATGCTTTTACGCCGAAAATGTTCGTTATAATTTTGAAGCTAGAGAATGTGTATATATATATATATATATATATATATATATATATATATATATATATATATATATGTGTGTGTGTGTGTGTGTGTGTGTGTGTATGTATGTATGTATGTATACATTTAACACCTTATATAATGGTAATTAAAGATCCATGAATCCTCCATGAAGTTTTCCTTACCGCAATAAAAAAAAAAAAAAAAAAAAAAAATCTAGTTTCTCTTGTTATGGGAAACTAAGTAACATGAGAGCGGTTGTATTTATCAAAAAAATGTTTAGATTCTGTTTAGACTTAGACACTATGCCTGATTAATTTATGAACTTTTTATTGTTATCTAGAGTATTGTTCATTAACGGGAAAGGTTAAGGATGCTGTTCTTCTGTTTTACAATAGGATGTATGAAGTACACAAGAAACTGTTGCCCATAGAAGGATTTCGAGATTCACCACGATTTCACAATTGTAAACGCAAACCCTGAATACGGGAATGGCTTCATTACAAGTAGCTGTTTACATCGTTAGGGATGAAATCCAAGAATCACAGCAAAAAGATGAATGGGATGGAATACACACAAATCAAAGGGAAGGCAATTAGAACTTCGAGTACCCAGATAGTTGTTAAAACCTCGCTAGATTTCACCGACAGATTCAAAGTATACAAAATCATTCATACTTTTAGAATTAAGTTTTATTTTCATCTTTCTTTAGTTTGATATAAAAGCGCTGTTATTCTGCATCATGTATGTACCTAATATCCTGTATTATCTTGCAACGATTTTTATTTAGATACAATAAAATGGCTTTCAGGTGAGAAAACTAGATATGAAATCTTTTGCGTTATATGAAAACCGTAAAGACGTAAATTGATAAAGCTCTTCGTAAGACTTCATACGGAATGGAAGATTAGTTTCACGAAATTGAAAAGTAAGAAAGTTGCCAGCCAATATATTGTACCCGTTAGATGAGCCGTTAGAAGCTAGATTGTAAATTTCCCCAAAAGACGAGAAAAAAAAAAAAAAATCTCGGTACTGCTGAAGCGCCAGACATTTTTTTGTTTTTCATTTTTTTTTTTTTTACCGATTGTGTATATATTTCCAACGTTCGTTATTACTTACGATCTTGGACATCAAAGTACCGATTAACAAGAGTTTCACCAGATTTCACCAAATATAGTCCGGTTCCAAACATTTTCTATTTTTTTACCATCTGGCAACGCTGGCGCACGTTTCAACCGGCCCTATGAAAGGAGATTATATGTTGAAAGAGATCTAGAAAAAAAAAATATGCAAATGTTACAATACCACCCGTCGAATTTTCCAAAGCCCCGTAAGTAGAATACCAGAAAGCGGTCCATTTTGAACAATGACTTCACTCCAAAAGGCACATTGACTTGACTAACATGCGGGTGACCCCATGTACCTACCTTTCAAATAAATCATGGAGTATTAAAACCATTTTACCGAATTCTGAAACTCCAGTCTCCGCCAAGAGATCGTTGAAGAGAGACCCACGGAATATTCATGATAGTTTTATAGCTACAATAATTGATACAGAATTTGCTGTAAGGACCGGACACAAAGTTTGAGCGGACAGTAGGCCTATTCCAGAAACCAATTTGCATCATACCCTTAGAATCTACGGAAAGAGCAATTGAGTAAAGAGTATTTAATTAGCCAACGTTTTACTGTTATTTTGCGGTCAATTCTTGTGGACAATATACAACCCTAGTGATCGAAAACTTGTGAGAAAGACATGTTTTAATGTCTTGGAAGTGGACGGAATTTTTTAAATTTAAAGTAAGCCGAAATATACTTCATGTTACACGGAAGGTATTTTTGGGAATTTGGGAATTTGTTGTTATATTTAGAATAATGCTAATGTCTATTTCTGTTATTCTTCAGGATTTAAAAGTTATATTAGTTTTAAATTATAACTCTGTTATTTGATCTCATTTCAATGTAAATCAAAGAAAAAATCTTGTCTGTGATAGCTAATGACTATTCAATTAGAATTTGCAATTTATGTTACTGTAATTATCTTTTTTAACACGCTGCAATTAAATCTGATATTGCCTTATACTCCATATCATAAATGTGAAGGATAATCATTGGATCTTTCTTAACAGTTATTTAATCAAAAGGATGATTGTTTAGCACTCAATGTTTGGGTTCATTTTGAATCAAATAAACAAATAATGATCATATTCATGCTTTTACGCCGAAAATTTTCGTTATAATTTTGAAGCTAGAGAATGTGTGTGTATGTATGTATGTATATATATATATATATATATATATATATATATATATATATATATATATATATATATATGTGTGTGTGTGTGTGTGTGTGTGTGTATGTATGTATGTATGTATGTATGTATGTATGTATGTATACATTTAATACCTTATATGATGGTAATTAAAGATCCGTGAATCCTCCATGAAGTTTTCCTTACCGCAATAAAAAAAAAAATCTAGTTTCTCTTGTTATGGGAAACTAAGTAACATGAGAGCGGTTGTATTTATCAAAAATTTGTTTAGATTCTGTTTAGACTTAGACACTATGCCTGATTAATTTATGAACATTTTATTGTTATCTAGAGTATTGTTCATTAACGGGAAAGGTTAAGGATGCTGTTCTTCTGCTTTTCAATAGGATGTATGAAGTACACAAGAAACTGCTACCCATAGAAGGATTTCGAGATTCACCACGATTTCACAATTGTAAACGCAAACCCTGAATACGGGAATGGCTTCATTACAAGTAGCTGTTTACATCGTTAGGGTTGAAATCCAAGAATCACAGCAAAAAGATGAATGGGATGGAATACACACAAATCAAAGGGAAGGCAATTAGAACTTCGAGTACCGGTAAGAGGGGCACAGACAGATATCCTGCCTCAGACAATAACTGGGGGAATTTGAGGGGTGACTGCTTCATTCGATGTTGACGTCGATGCTGGTGAATGTTACCTATGATACATACCACTGCCTCCTTAACCCGACCAGCTATGAAGGATACGCGTTTTCAAACTTTCAAACCTGAAGTTTTTTGTTTTTATTCTGGGTTGGGTTATGAAATTAGAAAGTCACATATATAGTCTCTTAAGATACGTGAAGGGAGGGTAGATACACCTGAGTCGTATTCTGTAGAGTGGATATGGATTCACCCTATCGCAGTGTCTAGCAAAGTAAGTGAATGATTCTATAGAGGTGGCTTAGAAATAAGGAATTCCGTCGACTACAGGGGAGGACCTCTCTATCATGGCAAACGCCCGACTCGATGTTTACATGTGCGCAAAGCGTCTATTGAGAAATGAAACTGGAGAGACGGTTCTATTGGTAGTTATCATATTTGGCTTATTATACAGATAGACCTTTCAAAAATCTGAGATCAGCGAGGAAAAAATCCAAAAGAATGGGTCATTTGCAAGTGGAAAGGATAAGAATCACAGGTCTATAACCTTATATATTAACCATCACCATTACATATCAAGGATATCACTCAAGCCATCATACATTACCGTTATGCTTAGTTTGCCCTTCTTTTCCTTTTCTAACCAACGCTTGCAAACAAATGAGTTTCCGCAATGGCTGATTTCGGTCTGACTATTTTCATCTCAATAACATTATTATTATCATTATCACTATCCTTATTACCGTGATGATAAAAATGACACTCTTAGTAACAATCCTACAACAACATAATTCTCATAAACCGTTACTACCATCAATAATGAACAAGTCTTTGTTATATCATTTTCAACAATCTCGTCAACAACGTGTTCAAATAACTACAGCACGAACGACAAATACGTGCGTCGTTTTGTTCCTTAATTAGGGTTTCCGGCTCTGACTGCCACTACTTCCTTGCTGTCAGCGTTGGTTTGCTGTGAAGACCCCGAATGAGGGTGTGGAGGGAGGGAGGGAGGGAAGGAGGGAGGGGGAGATCAAGAGAGAGAGGGAGAGAGAGAGAGAGAGAAAGAGAGAGAGAGAGAGAGAGAGAGAGAGAGAGAGAGAGAGAGAGAGAGAGAGAGAGAGAGAGAGAGAGAGAGAGAGAGAGAGAGAGACAGGGAGAGAGAGAGAGAGAGAGAGAGAGAGAGAGAGAGAGAGAGAGAGAGAGAGAGAGAGAGAGAGAGAGAGAGAGAGAGAGAGAGAGAGAGAGAGAGAGAGAGAGAAAGGGGGGGGAGGGGGGGAGAGGGAGAAAGAGAGAGAGAGAGAGAGAGAGAGATATCAAGTCGCAAGTATTTGAGATATAGCCTGTTCTGAGAGAGAGAGGGGGAGGAGGGAGATAGATAGATAAATAGATAGATAGAGAGAGAGAGAAAAAAAAGAAAGAAAGAGAGAGAGAGACACACAAATT
>BOPN01000073.1:545366-547973 GCA_017312705.2 Penaeus japonicus
CTCGTCTTTTTTCCTCCTCTTCCTCCTTTATTTTCTCTTCCTCTTCCTCTTCTTCCTCCTTCACTTTCTCTTCCTTTTCCTCTTCTTCCTCCTCTTTTCTTCCTTTTCCTCTTCTTCCTCCTTTACTTTCTCTTCCTTTTCCTCTTCTTCCTCCTTTACTTTCTCTTCATTTTCCTCTTCTTCCTCCTCTACTTTCTCTTCCTTTCCCTCTTCTTCCTCCTCTACTTTCTCTTCCTTTCCCTCTTCTTCCTCCTCTACTTTCTCTTCATTTTCCTCTTCTTCCTCCTCTTTTCTTCCTATTCCTCTTCTTCCTCCTTTACTTTCTCTTCCTTTCCCTCTTCTTCCTCCTCTACTTTCTCTTCCTTTCCCTCTTCTTCCTCCTCTACTTTCTCTTCATTTCCCTCTTCTTCCTCCTCTACTTTCTCTTCCTTTCCCTCTTCTTCCTCCTTTATTTTCTCTTCATTTTCCTCTTCTTCCTCTTTTACTTTCTCTTCCTTTTCCTCTTCTTCCTCCTTTACTTTCTCTTCCTTTTCCTCTTCTTCCTCCTTTACTTTCTCTTCATTTTCCTCTTCTTCCTCCTCTTTTCTTCCTATTCCTCTTCTTCCTCCTTTACTTTCTCTTCCTTTCCCTCTTCTTCCTCCTCTTTTCTTCCTCTTCCTCTTCTTCCTCCTTTACTTTCTCTTCCTTTCCCTCTTCTTCCTCCTTTACTTTCTCTTCCTTTTCCTCTTCTTCCTCCTTTACTTTCTCTTCATTTTCCTCTTCTTCCTCCTTTACTTTCTCTTCATTTTCCTCTTCTTCCTCCTTTACTTTCCCTTCATTTTCCTCTTCTTCCTCCTCTACTTTCTCTTCATTTTCCTCTTCTACCTCCTTTACTTTCTCTTTCTTTTCCTCTTCTTCCTCCTCTACTTTCTCTTCATTTCCCTCTTCTTCCTCCTTTACTTTCTCTTCATTTTCCTCTTCTTCCTCCTCTTTTCTTCCCCCCCCCCCACGTCCTACCATCCCCCTTGAAAGCCCGTCAAGGTAACACAATTTCTCAAAGAAAATTTTTAAGAAAATGTGTTCCTAATTCACCTAATTTGACTCGAATTCAGAAATAATCCTTTCCATCGATTGGCCAAGAATCGAGCGCGCGCCCTTTTTTTCATTCTTAACGAAATTAGGTGCATCTTCCTGCTTTAATTCGATCATTTTTCTAAGATATGCCTCGAGACGCTATCCATGTGTCCTTGGTATTCTTGTGATTCCCTGTGAAGACTGGGTTTTTTTTATTTTTTTTCTTTCTTTCTTTCTTTCTTCTTGGTCTTTTTTATCTTCCTCTTCTTCTTTTTCGTCTCTTTCCATTTTTTTCTTCCTCCTTCTTTTTATTTTTCTTCCTCTTCTTCATTATCGAATGGTATAGGATATACACACATTCTGGGTAATGTTTACATTATCATCGTCATTGTCATCATCATTGTCATTGGCATCCTCGTCATTATCATCATCATCATCATAATGCAACTCAATTGTGACATCTGTCAAAGCGTGTCGTGATAAATATTACTATTATCATCTTTCTTTTTAATACTACTGTATCATTATAATGATTATCATTAATGCCATTATCCTACTATCACTATTCATAATTGTTATTTTTCATAACACTATAACATTGTTATTATCCTTTGTCACTGTCAGAACGATCAACAATAACCGGAGTTCTGTTTATGCCATTATAGTCATGCCATCCCCTCGATCACCTCTTAAAACCTTCATAATGGTAACCAAATAATCATGTTCTCAACGCGTAACATAAATAACCTAAATCTAGATACGTTGAGGTACTCAACCTTGGCGCGATGACACCGCAGAGTTTTTTCCCCCATATGTAACTAGAGGGGATTCTCGAATAAGTTCAGATAATCACATATTCAAATATAGAGATAAAAAGACGAATGAAAGTACACGAATGGTTATCAAAACATGTTTCGTATTATTTATACAACCACTACCACATATATCCAAATATATTAACATATCATAAAATGCAAAAATATAAATTGTAAATGTGTACACACAAACACATTCACAAAAATCCGCGCGTTTGTCAATATATGCAAGATAAACAACCACACTGACAGGTGGACGAACAAACAGACTGACAGACAACCACGCAGGCAGACAGACAAACAGTACAGACAGACAGGCAGGACAGACATGGAGATAGACAGCCAGATAGACAGACAGACAGTACAGAAGATGAAGAGAGGATAATGAATATACTCCCACTAGAATGAAGAGCCGAATGCCAGCTCGAGGTCACGCCTTAATTACACCAGAGGAATTCCGTGCACGATTGCCTAACATGGCCACTCTCCCCTCATCCCCCCCTCATCCCCCCCTCACTCCCTTGCCCCCCCACCACCCCTTATCCCCCGCTCACTCCGCCCCTCGTCCACCAAACCCCTTTATCCTTTAGCCTCTAACCCCTCCCCTCCCCTCCCCTCCCTTCCCCTCCCCTCCCCCTAACGACTCTCATCCTACCCCTATCCCTACCCCTCCCCCCTTGACTACCGTCTATTATCCCATAGCCCCCCCCCCTCCCCCATCTTACTCCCACCCCGCCAC
>BOPN01000073.1:548073-555573 GCA_017312705.2 Penaeus japonicus
TGTGTGTGTATGTGTGTGTGTGTGTGTGTGTGTGTGTGTGTGTGTGTGTGTGTGTGTGTGTGTGTGTGTGTGTGTGTGTGTGTATGTGTGGGTGCGTGTGTGCATGTATCTATATACACATAACGCTTTTGACTCTTCCTCACACCCACAACCACTCGCCTTAAAAGCCGTGCCTTGAGCTTCCCAATCAACAGACCTGAGGAGAAAAAGAAACAAACGTTAGAATTATCCGCTAGAATGTTCTGTGTGCTTGGTTCGTGTGTGTGCGTGTTGTGTGGGTTGAGCTACCTGTGTATGTACATGGGAAGATACTTGTATGTATGTGTGCGTGAGCGTCTGTGTACATAAATATGCATCTTTATGAATATAGGTAAGAGAAAGAAATAGAGAGATAGAGAGAGAGACAGGGAGACAAAGGGAGAAAGAGAGAGAGAAAGATAGACAGAGAGAGGCAGAGACAGACTGAGAGAGAGAGAGAGAGAGAGAGAGAGAGAGAGAGAGAGAGAGAGAGAGAGAGAGAGAGAGAGAGAGAGAGAGAGAGAGAGAGAGAGAGAGAGAGAGAGAGAGAGAGAGAGAGAGAGAGAGAGAGAGAGAGAGAGAGAGAGAGAGAGAGAGAGAGTTAGAGAGAGAGAGAGAGTTAGAGAGAGAGAGAGAGAGAGAGAGAAGGAAAGAGCGAGAGAGTGAGAGAGAGAGAAAAAACGAGACCCTATATATCTGTTTCGTGTCGCGCGAATGCTTACGGGTGCTTGCGTGTGCAGCAGGCACAAGTACACAAACGGCGACCTTCAGCAGCAGTGACGGCACAGGAGTAGGGCTTCCCCATGTGATGCCACTCACGGAAGGCACCCGGGAACGAAAGGTCTTGGAAGATCGCTCATGATGGACAGTCATGGAGGGGGAGGGGGTGGGGGGGAATGACAAAAAAAAGAAAAGAAAGAGAATAAGAAAGAAGATAAACTAAAGGAAAACTGAATGGAGAGCGGGGGCGGAATTGGAAGAATCCCTCCTCCCTTCCACCCACCCACCCACCCACCCACGAAAGATCACTTATATTCACTTCCTTCTTTGTCTTTCTGTAGGTACTCTCCACTCCCTCCCCGCCCTTGAAAAAAAATACTGCTGACGGCACTGAAAATGTGTGTGTGTGTGTGGGGGGGGGGGGGGGATGGAGCAAACAGAACAGCAATTAGATTTATATCTTAATAACAATAATGGTAGTAGTAGTAGTAATAATAGTAATGATAATAATGATAATGATGAAATCATATTACTACTACTACTACTAATAATAATAATATTGTTGATGATAATCATGATCATAATAGCATACACCCACACCCACACCCACACACGCACACACAAACACAGACACAAACACACACACAAACACAAACACACACACACACACGCACACACACTGTAGAAACACGTGTGCGTTGTTTCCAGACCCATGGGGAACGATCCTGCCGTGATGACGTCACGCACCCGTTTTCCTTAGGCGGGTGAGTTGACAAATAATTCCGCGGCTATTGATTTTTGCATATTCAATTTAACACCTCCGCGTGAATATCAAAGCTAAAAAATAAAAAAAATAAAAAAAATAAAAAAAAAATAAAAATAAATCGGAAATATTAATTATGTTTCTTTGTTTGTTTTTTTCATGGATCTGATGAAAAGGATATTAAATATAAGTTTGCATTAAATTTGTTTAAATGACTAAATAGTAATTTGAACATTTCAGACATACGTTTCGCTTTTTCTTCGGCTCTCTGAATATATGTGTATGTATGAGTGACTGAGTGAATGAGAGAGAGAGAGAGAGAGAGAGAGAGAGAGAGAGAGAGAGAGAGAGAGAGAGAGAGAGAGAGAGAGAGAGAGAGAGAGAGAGAGAGAGAGAAAGAGAAAGAGAAAGAGAAAGAGAAAGAGAAAGAGAGAGAGAGAGACAGAGGGGGGCAGAGAGAAAATATGTTTCTGTTCGTTGGATGATTAAATTTCGATTTTTTTTTCTTTTTTCTTTTCTTTTTTTCATATCCACTCACTTGCTTCTTCGTTAGGAAATCGGGTGGTTTCCAATGAAAGGCTAAGATACAGAGCCAAGAACTTTTCATTTTGATCCCATGTTAACCGCAGTACTGTCATCAGATACTAGCAAACTAACATGGCGGAGGAAAAGTTTTTGAATCAATTACTTCACAATTCTGATAACTCACTTTTCCAATAAGTAGGAAAGTATCGGCGACATGCCTAAATCGGTATTCAATTCGCCAGATTGTTTGATAACCGACAACCAGCCTCCATTTTGTCAATTAGACTCCCGTTTAAAATGTTCTAGAATCAGGCCCTTTCCAGAAACTACTTATTACTGAACTTTTGGAACTCTTTATGACGCGCGTTATGCAATTATCATCTAGAGAAGCTTTTCCTAAAGATCTTCAGTGGGGGGGGGGGGGGGGGATTAATTTATTTAATAAAATATTCGTCGATATAAAAAAAAAAGACATAAATTGATTATAGTAAAAGTAATTAGTCAGTATGGTGATTTGGCGGATATTCCCCCCCCCCTTTTTTTTTACTTTTTTTGCCTTAACCACATAATAGGGGAAATTGGCATTGGAAAACTAGCTGGATAAGTAAATTACACAAAATAAATTTGGAATTATTGATCTTAGTCACTACTACAGCCGAGAAAGGGAGAGGTAAGGGAGGAAAAAGGAAGGGGGTTTAAAGGAGGGAGGAAAAAGGAAGGGGGTTTAAGGGAGAGGGAGGAAAAAGGAAGGGGTTTAAGGGAGAGGGAGGAAAAAGGAAGGGGTTTAAAGGAGAGGGAGGAAAAAGGAAGGGGGTTTAAAGGAAATGGAGGAAAAAAGGAAGGGGGTTTAAGGGAGATAGAGGAAAAAAGGAAGGGGGTTTAAGGGAGAGGGAGGAAAAAGGAAAGGGGTTTAAAGGAAATGGAGGAAAAAAGAAAGGGGTTTAAGGAGATGGAGAAAAAAAGAAGGGGTTTATAGGAAATGGAGGAAAAAGGAAAGGGGCTTAAGGGAGACGGAGGAAAAAGGAAGGGGGTTTAAAGGAGAGGGAGGAAAAAGGAAGGGGGTTTAAGTAGATGGAGGAAAAAAGGAAGGGGGTTTCAGGGAGAGGGAGGAAAAAGGAACGGGTTTAAAGGAGATGGAGGAAAAAGGAAGGGGGTTTAAGTAGATGGAGGAAAAAAGAAAGGGGGTTTCAGGGAGGGAGGAAAAAGGAAGGGGTTTAAGGGAGAGGGAGGAAAAACGAAGGGGGTTTAAAGGAAATGGAGGAAAAAGGAAGGGGGTTTAAGGGAGATGGAGGAAAAAGGAAGGGGTTTAAATGAGATGGAGGAAAAAGGAAGGGGGTTTAAGGGAGATGGAGGAAAAGGAAAGAGGTTTAAGGGAGAGGGAGGAAAAATGAAGGGGGTCTAAGGGAGATGGAGGAAAAAGGAAGGGGGTCTAAGGGAGATGGAGGCAAAAACGAAGAAAGGTAAAGGGAGATGGAGGAAAAACAAAGGAAGAGAGAGGTAAAGAAAAGGGGAAAAAACGAAGAAAGGTAAAGGGAGAGGGAAGTAGGGAGGGAGAATCACTCAAACTAATTTTTAATTACAAAATATAAGAAGAGAATCAAAGGAAAAGGCCTCGGCGGGAGGCCATTCTCACTTCTCTCGCTCCCCCTGTCTAAATATAGGCCAATAACGATTCCCAGAGGATGTTGACTTGTATGTAGGAAAGTCTTGCCGACACCCTGGAACTTATCTTTCATGTAGAAATGTTGCCTCTTCTCTCTATTTCTGTTTCTCTGTACCCTCTCTCTTTGGCTCTGTCTACCTTGCTATAACACTGTATCGTGGTTTCGCTTTTTTCTTTCTCTTTCTTTCTCTCTCTCTCTCTCTCTCTCTCTCTGCCTCTTTCTCTCTCTCTCTCTCTCTCTCTCTCTCTCTCTCTCTCTCTGCCTCTTTCTCTCTCTCTCTCTACCTCTGCCTCCCCCCCTGCCTTTGCCTCTGCCTCCCACCTTCCCCCTCCTTCTAACTCTCTCTTCTCACTGTCACTCACTCACTCACTAGCTCACTCTCCTTCTCCTACCTCCTACTCCCACTCCCTTTCTCGCTCCCTTTCTCGCTCTCGCCCCCTTTCCCTTTGGCTTTAACTTCCTACGCCCTTTCTACCCACGGAGACTTTCAAAACATTACTTTTCCTCTTGGGAAAACATGTCGCATCCAATCTTCGTCTACGGAGATCATATGTTCTCTCTTCAGCCTCCGATATTCTCTCCTCTTCATTTTTTGTTGTCTTTCCTCCTTATCTTCTGATCTTCTTAAAAATATTGATCATGCGTCTTGTTTTTTTTTATTCTTCATGTATATACATGTTTCCTCAGATCTGTTTTATTTTCTCTTATTCTTTCTTCTTAATAGTAATACGGATATGCCTCTTGTGTGTTTTCTCCCTCACGTTTGACTTTGTTTCGTTTTCTGTTTCTGTTAAAGTGTTTTTTTGTTGTTTTTTTTCAATTTTTCATATTCTTTCTTATTTCTTTTTCCTTTTTTAACATGCTGCTTTTTTTTCCTCAATAATGTCACTCCCGATAGTTGTTTTTTTATTTGTTTCGTGTTGTTTTTTACTTAGTCTGTGGTTTGTTCCTACTATTTATCATGTTCTTACCAAAGATCCAATATCATAAAGGTGATTTACCTCCAAGTTTAAACCTCCGCTGTCTATCAGTAGTGAAAAGGTTGTGCGTACTAATATATGGACACTATTGGGATTGTGACTTTGAAATTGTCCGAACGAGTGATATTAGAAGAAATAAAAATGTATACATTGAAATTATTATGGTTTTATGGCGAGTAGTGTCACTAATGCATTTAACTAACAAAAGGAACATCAAAGGTATTTCTTCGATTCACAGACACTATTTACGGATATGATTCATATTCGTGATGAAAACTGTCATTATTTCAAGATTAAGAATGAAATCGAACGTTCAAACATATTCGGTCAGCAATGACTTTACTTTTGAAAGGTGGTGGCTCTTGTTGCTTTTTTGCAATAAAGTGCAAAATTCGCAAAATAGATCTCATCTGTTAGAAATGAAGCCATAAAGCTATCAAACACATTTTCCTATTCGAATATTTGGTTATTCTTTATATCCCTTTTACGGCACGACGCGTGAAAATACTAAAGGTAAAACAGAGATAACACAAAAAACGCATCGATTGGCATACGTTTTAATCGGCGATCGGCAGCAATAAAGTCACAATGAAGAAAAAAAAAAACGATGGTAACGGGCTTTTAATCGATAAAGTCACAATGAGGAAAAAAAAAAAAAAAAAAGATGGTAACGGGGTGCGCCTTGGCAATATTCTAAGATGTTGACTATGTTTCAAATGCCGAAAGATAACATTAGTTACATCTGAAATCACATAAACAGTAAGGAGGATACCGATTGTAATAGTCCAAATACCAATGCCTCATCGTCCATGTTCATTAGCATGTATTATGAATGTTATTATTTTGTAAAGTTCAAATAAGATGAATGTGTAAGTAAGGTTTTTCCTTCTGTGATGCGGACTTTATAGCAGACTATTTTCTCACGGTGTAGGTATAACTCCTCTTTATCATTTTGGCTTTTATCAATGTTTTGAAATATTCATATAATGTTTAAAAGTCCTGTAAAGATAAGATATGTTACTACCTAATTACAATGAAGCTACTCTACAATTCCCCATGTTTTCAGGGAAAGGTTATTACATCGCACGCTATAGGCGGGGCATCCCTCACCACTGATGGGGCCTTCCTCACCATTGATGGAGCCTCCCTCATTTATGATAGGGCCTTCCAAATCTCTGATGGGGCCTTCCTCACCATTGATGGAGCCTCCCTCATTTATGATAGGGCCTTCCTCACCACTGATGGGTCCTCCCTCACAACTAATGGGGCCTTCCTCACCACTGATGGGGCCTCCCTCATTTATGATAGGGCCTTCCTCACCACTGATGGGGCCTCCCTCACAACTAATGGGGCCTTCCTCACCACTGATGGGGCCTCCATCATCGCGAATGAGGTCTTCCTCATCTCAAAACGACTGGTCCCCCCCTCCTCGATGATAGGATCTTACATTCTTTTCGAAGCATGCCATCGCTGGTGGTGGTGTGCTCCAGATAGATGCAGTTTGTCCACAATACCCGTTTTAACGTGTATTTTGGAGAATATGAAAAGAAGTGACGAGGCAGTCTTATAAAAAGAAGGGACTGGAATCGCTAATATCAAATCAGGGAAAGAGTCATTGATACAGCAAGATGGCCTTTAACTCCACAATTGATTAATAAGTGCCTATAAATAGTTTAGAACAGTATTTACATTGGGATCAATAACAACTTTAAAAAGAAATGAAAATATTGAGTATGGTCCTAGTCTTTCAATTAATCAAACAGGACTGAAAAGTAATATTAAAACCGTAAACAAAAGTGAACGAGTCTTCATCTTCATATCTGATTAAATGTCCATAAAAATGATTCTTTTAACAAGACAATATTAATGGAACAATGTAAGAGGCAGAGAGTATGTTTGATACAATTAAGAGCTGGCCTTCATAAATAGAAGAATCTGAAGAATCTGTGTTATCAGAGTTTGGTATAAAACCTTACCTACAAAACATGGTTAATGAATGCCTATCACAACTGGAAACCACTGGTGCAAAAGTGAAAGTGATTTTATGTGACTGAGCTTCTATAAATCGATAGTTGTACGGCACTCTGGCCGTATCCCTTGATAACCTTCATTTCATACATGATGATCGATTGATCGGATTGATTCATGGGTATTTCTGAATGTAAAAAGACAGATATTTTGTCAGAAGAGTTGGGAGGTAGACATTAAAGGCCATCTTGGATTATGGAATGATCTAAAATTGAATTATATATATATTTTATTCTTTACTAATCATGATTCGTTTTACTAATTACTAATCGGTTATACTACTGAAAACCAAAATTCTGAAAACTTTGGTAAACTATTTTTGGCCTTAATGGGTAGTATAATTTTGAAACTTGGAAAGAAAGTCAATGGTGTGGATGATTTCAGTCAATTCATTTCTAGAGCTACACAAACACAAACATAATTGAAAGTAGTTCTTCATGTAAAAACAGAATCACAAATGTTATACCTGCTCTTAACAATCAATTCTATAATAAATGCTCTCAATTATATATTATACAGAAAATCAATATGATAACTCTGATATTTGCATTGCCACCGAAAGTCAACTCCATCCAGCTGTAACAACTCCTAATTAAACGACACATTTCAAAGTTGAAGGTCCTGAGTTTGGCAGTCTACGTATTCCGTCGGACAAAGTGCTGATGATTTTAAAAAAACAATTGAATTCATTTTTCAAATAAACTTTTCCGCATATATATCATGTGACAAGTTTTAACATTCAGAAAGAACCTATTGCAGGAACATTTTTCGTCATTATATAAAAACCGTTGTAATTGATAAA
>BOPN01000073.1:583073-593073 GCA_017312705.2 Penaeus japonicus
CAGAGAGAGGGGGGGGGGAAGAGAGGGAGGGAGGGAGGGAGGGAGGGAGGGAGCAAGAAAGCGAGAGAGGGGAGGGAGGGAGAGAGAAGGCAGGGAGGGATGGGGAGGGGGAGGAGGAGAGAGAGAGAGAGAGAGAGAGAGAGAGAGAGAGAGAGAGAGGGAGAGAGAGAGAGAGAGAGAGAGAGAGAGAGAGAGAGAGAGAGAGAGAGAGAGAGAGAGAGAGAGAGGGGGGGGGGGGAAAAGGGGGGGGGAGAGAGAGAGAGAGAGAGAGAGAGAGAGAGAGAGAGAGAGAGAGAGAGAGAGAGAGAGAGAGAGAGAGAGAGAGAGAGAGAGGGGGGGGAAGGGGGGGGAGAGAGAGAGGGAGAGAGAGGGAGAGAGAGAGAGAGAGAGAGAGAGAGGGAGAGAGAGAGAGAGAGAGAGAGAGAGAGAGAGAGAGAGAGAGAGAGAGAGAGAGAGAGAGAGAGAGAGAGAGAGAGAGAGAGAGAGAGAGAGAGAGAGAGAGAGAGAGAGAGAGAGAGAGAGAGAAATAGAGAAAGAGAGAGATAAAGAGGGGGGGAGGGGGGAAAGGGAGGGAGAGGGAGAGAGAGAGGGAGAGGGAGAGAGAGAGAGATACTGAATGACCGATCCACATCTGCCTCGTGAAATTAATCTAGCGCCTCTGATACTTCTTATTTTCCACCTATGAGCACCGACTTGATCTACCTTTTTATCACTTTGACTGATTCCTTTGACGAATGTCCATCCGCCTATCTTATCTCCCCTCGTTCTAATCTCGAAATTTCCTCTTTGTGCGAAATTCGTATTTGTTGAGCTGGACGAAGCCTGATATTTGAAATAAATACTTGGATGTATCAAGTTTCCAATGACCTTGAGTTTGATCAATCTGATTAGGGTCATAATACCAGCAAAAACATAAATAAACTTTTTACTTAGCATAAATACAAAGTCACCTTGGTACCCATACACACACTAACTTTGATTTGCCGTTTCCTCATACTGCAAAGAACCATCTGTGAAAGAGACAACACACGCAGCACAAACGATGGCACAAAGCAAGTCGTCAAATTCTCGCTGCGACTTCCCCCCAAAAGCAATTCCAGCCAGGTCTCCCCTTTCTCTTTGTACGATGCACTCCTATCCCCTCACCCGCTCTCTCTCTCTCCTATCCCCTATCCCTTTGTTCCTCTCCTTAATGCGTCTGTGTCATATTTCCATCATAATCTCTCTCTGTTCTCTGTCCCTTCTACCCTTTCCCTCCTCCCCTCCTTCTCCCTTTCTGTGTATAAATTTCTCTTCCGCCATCATTCCTCATGCAATACGCACTTTCATATTACAAATGGGAGTCATGAATGTTAAGTGAATGATATGAGATGTGAGCGAATGGTCCTTGACGTAAACACATATGAAGACACACGCGCACATATTCTCATTTATGCAACTAGATGCACAGTCGGACTTGCATAGATCTTTGTGTGAGTGTGTGTGTGTGTGTGTGTTTGCGTGCGTGCGTTAGCTTCTCTTTCTCCAGCTGAGTCAGTGCCACTGCGGAGCTTTGATTTTGGCAAAGTCACCCTCGCATCACCGGATGCCCTTCCTGCCATCAACTGCGGTCCAGCAAAGGCCCGAAGACATGGCCAGCGCGGACACTCTCTTGGTTTCAGTAAAATCTCCAAAACCGTAGAACTTTTCCTCTGTACAACACATCAACTGAAGCTGCATGGAGATTGGGAACTTAGCTGAAATTTCCACCATGCAGGAACAATGGAAATATATGAATAGAGAAAAAGGTTGTGGCTGTCGATAGTAACTAATTCTGAAAACTATAGAGGATCGCGCTGGAAAATCCCAATGCTCACGCGCGTGCATGCGTGTGTATGTATGTGTGAGTGCGAGTGCGAGTGTGGGAGTGCGTGTATGCATGTGTGTGTACGCATGTGCGTGTGCGACTGAGCGTGTGCGTGAGCGTGTGCGTGTACGTGTGCGTGTTCGTGTGCGAGTGCGTGTGCGTGTTTCCGTGTATGTTTCCGCACGCATGCAAGGACATACAACGAACGCAACAAATTCAACATTTTCCAGACCATGCCTCATAACCCAAAGAGACTTCCTGAATAAGAAAAGAATCAACATGAAATGATAACCGAACGGGCCGCCCGTCCATTTGACCTGAATACGTGGCACTTGTAATCAAATTCCCTCTCCAAGATGTTAACGAAATTATACTTATTATCCTCATTTTTCCCTTGCCTGTTCAAACAACTTGCACTTTGTGTTGCTATTCCAGTAAGAAAAATGCTAATTCGAGCGCGCTGGTAACTGGATTTTCTCGGACATCATTATGCTACGGGGGGGGGGGTCTTATTCTGCGCATTTTTGGAAAGCATATATATATATATATATACTATATATATATATATATATATATATATATATATATATATATATATATATATATATACGTATATATATATATATATATATATATATATATATATATATATATATATATTATATATATATATATATATATATATATATATATATATATATATATATACAGTATATATATATATATATATATATATATATATATATATATATATATATATATATATATACTGTATATATATATATATATATATATATATATATATATATATAGTATATATATATATTATATATATATATATATATATATATATATATATATATATATATATATATATATATATATAGGCCGTGCCTATATATATATATATATATATATATATATATATATATATATATATATATATATATATATATATATATATAGGCCGTGCCTATATATATATATATATATATATATATATATATATATATATATATATATATATATATATATATATATAGGCCGTGCCTCGACCAATGAGCGAGGTCATCCGAACCCCTGAAGTGACCTCGTATATCCTATTGGCATCTCGCCCTTAAACTTCTCACATATCTGGTGCCAGCATGGGACCGCTCACTACAAATCTTTTGTTTCTATGTTTACACTACTAGCATGATTGGTAACAAAATAGAAATGATAGGACCTCGTTTCTCTCTTTTTCTTTGTTTTAACACAATTTAGACATACTGGTGACTCTTCGTTCTGCTGATATCTGGAGAACTTACTCCCTTTAGGTTAAAAGTGTAGGATATTAACCTATTTTCTTTGTTTAAGTCGTGAACCGCTCGCACGAATTTAAATAATCCTTATCAACCCACCACATAAGGTAACGATGGGATAGTTTATCACCACGTCCATTATTGTCTAAGTGTATATTTGTGATTGTGAACAACGTCAGCACTAAGAGGAACACCACAATCTCGCAATGATGCTACCTCCTCTCTCACTATCAGCAACTGAAGGTAAGTTAATCTAAGGCTCTAGATACATGTATCTCCTGTCTCTCCCTTATCGTCCCCCACATTACAATATATATATATATATATATATATATATATATATATATATATATATATATATATATATACATATTTCTCCCTCTCTATCGTAAATCCACCCCATAATTTCCCCCCACACTCTTGCGTTCTGATCTACTTTCAATTTGTTCATTAGTGATTTATTTTTCATTGTACCGTTTTATTAATTTCACTAAATAACTTTTCGGTCAATTTCAATAACGTTATAATTTCACATTAATTTGTATATGTCTTCTGATGTGTCCGTTATTCGTTATCTTTTCTCGCGCTACGAATATTTAACAAATATTCCATTTCATCTTACGTTTGTTACTGTTAGTATTTTAACTTTATTCTTACTCCTGTAGACATTCACAGAAGTCTTTCATAAAAAGCCGAAAAAATAACTATACTTATTTTATCACTTCATTCGATGCTTTCTTTTCCTGTGTTATCTTATGCATACTTCATTACAATTACTTTTTTTTCTACTTACAATTTTTTTTTCTGTATGTTAGTTAAGTATATAATTGTATATCATATTTTTATAGCAATAACTTCGACATTTCTTATGTGCAATTTCTAATATCTGTGATTTTCTCAATTTTTCGCTCCTATGCGAAAATCAACATATATCAGTTTTCTCCAAACAAAAATATATTCGTTGATTACTTGTCTCATCAAATTCATCATTTTATTTCGTGTGATTATTTTTTTCCTGTGAATTTCCATTCCTTTTCTTGAATATGATCTACTATAATTTGTTCGTATAAATGTAATTCACTTTGTGTTTGCACTTATCATTTTTACTATTTTATATTGGAGATACAATGTACATTTCTTTTACTTTAAAGAAATGTGTTTTACATGTGACCAGGTCGTGATCCTACCTCACCTAACCCCCCCCCCCCCCCCTCATGGTCAATTTTGAATGTGATCCTTTGGAAAATGTGTTAAATTTCATGCGACCTTTCCTCCCTTTATGCTCACTTTTATACCGTGTTCTTTTAGGAGATTGGGTTACTTACTACATGTGACCACATCTTATCCTACCCTACACTAACCGTGTGAATAAAAAAAAAAAAAAAAAAAAAAAAACGTTCATGACAATTAAGATTATATATTTTAACCGTACAATTTTATCTACATTTTAATTTATCTTATTGTCTTGCATATGCGTTTGTACGGTGTCCTTTTATCCTACTCTATTTCTTAAAGCATGACTTCATATATCTCCGTATTTCTATAACTTGACATCGTTTGTCATTTGAGAATCGTTCAAGGGTCACTAACCTCATTCTCTAATTACTCGTAATCAAAGAAATGGATTAAACTTCTATACTGTCTGTGTGATATTCGCTATTTCTTAACGTTAGATAATTCATATTTTTGATAATTTTGTTTACTTATATCACTTTGTGCACTTATGCCAATTAATTAATTGCATTTCTTAGTGCAATTGTTTATATCTTAACATAATTTCGCGTTTCATCACTTAATGTTATGATTTAGACATCTCTTTTTAGCTAGAAATGTTGACAAATGCATGTGCGTTTACTAGCGTTTTCCTATTTCATTGTCTAGTCATATTTTACTACCTTTTATCATTGAATTATTGATTACTGTTACTTCCATATTTCATGATTTAATTGCAAGTAACTTTAATCATCATATGATATAATTGTCATCATCTTTTATCATTAGTTAATTGACGACTTAAACAACTTGAAGCAAATATGTTATCGTCATAGCTTTCTCCGACCCGTACGACCTTTCATAAAATTTCACGGGTCGTTCGGGACGCCAATGAATCATTATAGGTAGTCAGGAAAAGGTTTATATATCATTTCATATTTTATAGCTGTACCTCACTTATTGGGCTTTCATTGCATGCTGCCCATTGCATATGCATCTTACACCTTAATTCCGCGTAAAATATGGTACCGCAATTAACAAAATTGTCGATTACCGGGTTCATTTTATTACTATGTGTGCCAGCGCCTTGAGGATCATGACGAGCTGACGTCACAATTATTTCCCTCAAACAGAAATAGCGAGTTTACCACTTGTGAGATATTTCAGGCTTGCTAAGTTTTGTTTACCTTTTTGTTTTTAGCTGGTGTACATATCCATGGTATTTCTTTCAGTTTGTCCCGATGTTGGCTATCACGCCGCACCTTTATTTTCAGAAGGATGAGATAGGCCACGCAATTGAAACATCTTAGCATAGTCTATTAATTCATCATATTTATCATTGATCTCGATCTAAAATAGACATTTCCTCATGGGACGAGTTCATATTGGTGCATAATCTTATCGACCACAAGTATGGTCTACATACAATTATTTATCAAGGTAAATCACCAATTCCTCAACGGAGCGACCGCTAGGTCAAAGTTATAATATATATATATATATATATATATATATATATATATATATATATATATATATATATATTTTTTTTTTTTTTTTTTTTTTCAGCTCTCATTCACGTTATTTTTTTTCGAGTCTCCTCCGATCTAACTCATGTCGCGCCTTCTAATCAATTGAAGGACTGGATTCGATTGATATTTGGATTGATTTTTTTTTTTCTATTCAAAGCATATTCATAATTTTTAAATCCACTTTGCCCCAAATCTTGCCTTCAAGTCACGCCTATGAAAAGGATTATATGTAGATATTGTTGGTAATTTGGCTATTATTTTTTTACATACATCATACACATTCATATTTTTTCTAATTTGCTACTGGTCTTGGCTCATATGCCACGCCTTCACTTCCTGACGGACTAGATTCAGCTAGTATATGGAAGGAACACTTCATAATTTACCATTTCTTTTGCATATTCATTAATCATCACAGCAGACACATATTTTTGCATATAGTTCATCCCTCGATGAATCCGGTCTGCTACTGCGTAAGCATTGTCTGCATATAATATGAACTCAGGTAAATCCTCCTAATTCCCGTTATTGCCAAATTATGTTTTTATATTGCATAAATGATTATCTTTCAATATGAAATAATAATTTAGCTATACCTTGCAGACAGTTCCTGTTGGTAACTACTACATCTGCTGTCGATACCAGGACCACTCTATATGAGGTCCCTGATGCAGTCAACTCTTGCAGTGTTGCAACTCTCGGATTCATCATGGAACCCGTGATTCTTTAATATTTTCCTCACTCTCATCTTAGACAGATACCTTATGGTTCGAGCTTGCTTTCCGCTCAAGCCTCCTCTAATTACTCCGACAACTGACCATTGCCGAAGCCTCGTGCTGGTTGCATCGCACTCCGAGCAAGTTACCGCATCACATGATGCTTGTTTGCAAGTCGTACTTTTGTATCCTTTGTATTATATTTACCATTTCTTGATATATTTATATATGATTATATTATGACTTAGCATAACTCACTTGCTATATTTTTGTTCTTACACATTATAATATTATGATATAATGTTGATAAGTAACAATTAACTTTGATGTATATGTAATGATATATATATTGCAATATATATTGCATGTTATATGAACCTAGTTAATTCATAACTAAGATTATCAACTATCTCATAACATATCTCTGCACAGCTTCTGTTCCTATGCCCTTTATCCTGTCCTCTCTAGCACTATCTTAAGCACTAATTACGTGTAAAAACTTTTCCAGATACAATAGTAATGGATTCAGACATGTCTCTCCTGTAACCAGCGCAGCTCATCTCGATGCCTGCATTGATTGCACAACCGTGTGATCTTCTGCACTAATTGAGATGTTGCCAATTGCATTTCCTGGCCCCTTCATATATTTCCAAGAGCTCCACTAATCACGGATCTTCTTTTTCTCTACTAAGTATCACTGATTTTGGCATTCTCATTTTTTTTACATTCAATCTTAGCAAATCAGGATGATTTGAGGTAGCGTGGTAGAGCAATATCAAGGTAGAAAACCTATAAAATAATTATAAACACTTAAATACCCATATTATGATCCTTCAGTATATGTCTATTAATAACTCCCTGCAGGTGACGAGCAAAATCCGACCTTAAGATATATGGACGAGCTAACCTCAATGCCCGAAATTGGTCATTAACCCCTTCGGCCAATCAGGGTCGAGTCGAGCCGTGCCTCAACCAATGAGCAAGGTCACCCGAGCCCCCGAAATGACCTCGTACATCCTATTGGCATCTGGCCCTTGAACTCCTCACATAGGAATTTCTTAGATTCAGCACAGGTTCAATTCAGACTTCGGATATATATATATATATATATATATATATATATATATATATATATATATATATATATATATATATGTATGTATGTATGCATGTATATATGTATTTATACGTACACATATATATGTATATATATACGTATATAAACGTATAAATATATACATATGTGTCTGTGTGTGTGTGTGTGTGTGTGTGTGTGTGTGTGTGTGTGTGTGTGTGTGTGTGTGTGTGTGTGTGTGTGTGTGTGTGTGTGTGTGTGTGTGTGTGTGTGTGTGTGTGTGTGTGTGTGTGTGTGTGTGTGTGTGTGTGTGTGTGTGTGTGTGTGTGTGTGTGTGTGTGTGTGTGTGTGTGTGTGTTTGTGTGTGAAACTACGGTGAAACAGGACGTGGTTTCGGCACCAGGATCAGCGAGCATCCAGCTGACATCCGTCACCACATGACTTCCAACGCCATGGTGGCACACGTAGATGAGGCGGGACATCTACCAGATTGGAAGCAAGCAAAAGTCGTTAACAAAGGATTGCAAAAGCAAAGACACTAAGTTATGGAAGCTACATCCACGCCACTGTAGGCTCATCTGACCTTACTTCACTGCACCTCAGCCTCTTCTACTTTAGTTATGCCGTCCGTAAACCAAATTCCACCAGCAAAGCAAATATCAGTGAAATATCAGGCGCTTTCGGATCAGACATAATGACAACATCGGCCAGTATGTTGTGACGGCAGCAGGACCTTCCGTGTTTTTTTTTTTTTTGTTTTTTTTTCTTTAGTTCAGACTTGGTTCTGAGGCCGCGAGCACTTCACAAGAGATTTCCGTCAAAGCTTTTTGTAAGACTGTTCTTGAGAATTATCCAAGGACACCAAAGAATATCTTTTTGGTACTTACAAATGAGATTAGCCGTTATCGTAGTTACAAGTGTTATAAGTAGTTGTAAGTCCCGAGTGTCGTTGTATAGCGTATTTTTAGCTACTTTATAGCGCTTTCTGACCTAAAGGAGATAGCAACATTGCTAGTATCCTTGCAATTACAGATCTTATTTCACGAATGTTTAGAAAGAGGAAATTTCCTAATGAATTAATTGATTTAGAGAGAGAGAGAAAAAAAATACGAATTTGTATTTGAATAAAAGAAAGAAAGAATTCCGTATACACATATTTATTTGGTAACTATAAAATCATATTGATTACTGTAAAAATATACGAAATTGGTAAAAAAAAAAAAAAAAGGGTGTAATAACAGGAGGAAGACGACAAATGAAGTGTGAGCATTAGAAGCAAAAGTTCTGCTTCAAGCATTTTACGACTAATGGCCGCAGCGGCTGTCAATAGCTTGTCAAAGGAAGTTTTCTGAAGGCTGATTTAATGCCACTTGAAAGAAGTTCTCTTTCAGCAAGATAATGAAGATTAAGGAACGCTGCATCCATTATGGATCACGGCGGGAAAATACGAGCCACAAATACTAATAATAATGATAAGATGATGACGATGATGATGGTGATGATGATGATGATGATGATGATGATGATGGTGATGGTGATGATGATGATGATGATGATAATGATGGTAATGATAATGATGATGATGATGATGATGATAATGATGGTAATGATAATGATGATGATGATAATGATGGTGATAATAATAACATTGACAACAATAGGTATAAGTAAAAAATAATGCGCACTTTGTTTACTAGAAACAAGAGAAAAGTCAACCAGTAAAAAAAAATATATATACTAATCAAAATATCAGTCCTTAAAAATAGCTTCCCCATTGTATCACCTAATTAATATTACACCGTTTTGAAGTGGCACTAAGGGGGGGGGGGTCGGCAACGTTTTGAGTGCAACGTGCCAGTGCCGTAAAGATTTCTGTTTTTCAATCACCTCGCGATAACTATGCCTTTTTATCATAACAATCATTTCGAAATTAAAAACAATCGTCATGATACAAACTCTGTGTTCTGTACTCGTCCATGAGATATAAGACCACTGTCTTTCCTCTCCTTCCCCGTGGTTTATGTACCATTATTATTCACATTATTATCAGTGTTATTATCATTATCATTATTATAGTCGTTATTAACATTAACACACACACACACATACACACACACACACACACATACACACACACACACACACACACACACACACACACACACACACACACACACGCACACACACACATATATAATATATATATATATATATATATATATATATATATATATATATATATATATATATATATGAAAAGCACAGGAGCGTGCCAAACGAGAGGCGTTTCTTTGGCGTCGGGTGAAACGTGGCGAGCC
>BOPN01000073.1:615573-618073 GCA_017312705.2 Penaeus japonicus
ATCATCATCATCCTCATTCTCACCACCATCATTATCATCAACATTAATAACAATATTAATCACCTATAACGTCATAATCACCATCAGGATTCGCCCCCCCAAAACGAGTCAGCCTTCCACACCCGTCAACCGGAAATGGCTTATGCTAATTAATTCTCCTCAATCACAACTCTATATATTCTTACCTTAGTTCAGTTGCAATGTTGATTTAGCGGAGATGAAGCCGGAGGAAATCTGAAAAGAGAAAAGGAAGATGAAATAGTCATGGATCTAACAAATCTTACAAATAAATACTCCATTTCTATTTTAAATTGATTTATATATATCAACTGAAATTAGATACAAATACACAAACAAATCCAGAAGCAGAATTAGTGAACTGGCAACACAGTCGTTAATATCGTACGCCAATTAAAACAGGTGCTCGTGCAAAACGGGTGAAATATAGTGACGAGGAAATTCCATTTTCTTTCCATTACCATTAAACATCAATGATAAAAATTAAAAAAAGTTTAAGAGAACAACACATCTACACCTATCAAACCTTAAAAAGCCACCCACGAATTCAAAAAAGCCACATACAACCCGACAGCAACCAGCAGCACATAAGCCTTTCAGAATACCTAATACAATAATCAATTTCTGATTACCTATCAGACAGGTTCCCGTTCCGAGGTCTTAAAACGTTCCATTATTTAGTGGGAGGAAGTTTGGTAGGAACTCCCACTAGATGGTTGTGAGGGGAAAGAGAGGAATGGTAGGTTGTGAGGGGAAAGAGAGGAATGGTAGGTTGTGAGGGGAAAGAGTGGAATGGTAGGTTGTGTGGAGAAAGAGAGGAATGGTAGGTTGTGAGGGGAAAGAGAAGAATGGTAGGTTGTGAGGGAAAAGAGAGGAATGGTAGGTTGTGTGGAGAAAGAGAGGAATGGTAGGTTGTGAGGGGAAAGAGAAGAATGGTAGGTTGTGAGGGAAAAGAGAGGAATGGTAGGTTGTGAGGGGAAAGAGAAGAATGGTAGGTTGTGAGGGGAAAGAGATGAATGGTAGGTTGTGAGGAGAAAGAGAGAAATGGTAGGTTGTGAGGGAAAAGAGAGGAATGGTAGGTTGTGTGGAGAAAGAGAGGAATGGTAGGTTGTGAGGGGAAAGAGAAGAATGGTAGGTTGTGAGGGGAAAGAGAGGAATGGTAGGTTGTGAGGGGAAAGAGAGGAATGGTAGGTTGTGAGGGGAAAGAGAAGAATGGTAGGTTGTGAGGGGAAAGAGAGGAATGGTAGGCTGTGAGGGGAAAGAGAGGAATGGTAGGTTGTGAGGGGAAACAGAGGAATGGTAGGTTGTGAAAGAGAGGAATGGTAGGTTGTGAGGAAGAAGAATGGTAGGTTGTGAGGGGGAAGAGATAGTCAGGTTGTGTGGAGAAAGAGAGGAATGGTAGGTTGTGAGGGGAAAGAGAAGAGATAAGTAGGTTGTGAGGGAAAAAGAGAGAATGGTAGGTTGTGAGGGAAAAGAGAATGGTAAGGTTGAGGGAAAGAGAAGAATGGTAGGTTGTGAGGGGAAGGAGGAATGGTATCAGGCTGTGAGGGAAGAGATGGCTGGTTGGAAACAGAAGAATGGTAGGTTGTGAGGGGAAAGAGAGGAATGGTAGGTTGTGAGGGAAAAGAGAGGAATGGTAGGTTGTGAGAAGAGGCTCAGAGGAATGGTAGGTTGTGAGGGGAAACAGATGAATGGTAGGTTGTGAAGAAGGAATGGTAGGTTGTGAGGGGAAAGAGAGGAATGGTAGGTTGTGAGGGAAACATAGGAATGGTAGGTTGTGAGAGGAAAGAGAAGAATGGTGCTGTTGTGAGGGGAAGAGAGGAATAGTAGGCTGTGAGGGGAAAGAGAGGAATGGTGGGTTGTGAGGGGAAAGAGAGGAATGGTAGGTTGTGAGGGGAAAAGAGAGATGGTGGTTGAGGGAAAGAGAGGAATGATAGGTTGTGAGGGAAACAAGGAATTGTAGGTTGTAGAGGGAAACAGAGGAATTGTAGGTTGTGAGGGGAAAGAGAGGAATGGTGGGTTGTGAGGGGAAACAGAGGAATGGTAGGTTGTGAGGGGAAACAGAGGAATGGTAGGTTGTGAGGGGAAAGAGAGGAATGGTGGGTTGTGAGGGGAAACAGAGGAATTGTAGGTTGTGAGGGGAAACAGAGGAATGGTAGGTTGTGAGGGGAAAGAGAGGAATGGTAGGTTGTGAGGGGAAAGAGAGGAATGGTGGGTTGTGAGGGGAAACAGAGGAATGGTAGGTTGTGAGGGGAAAGAGAGGAATGGTAGGTTGTGAGGGGAAACAGAGGAATGGTAGGTTGTGAGGGGAAACAGAGGAATGGTAGGTTGTGAGGGGAAAGAGAAGAATGGTAGGTTGGATTGGAGAGTGGAGAGTAGAGTGGATGATTGTGAGGGTGGCTGGTTGTGAGAGGAAGGAGGGGAGAGGAGTGGAAGGTTGTGAGAGGAATAGGACAGTGAAAGGTTGTGACGGGAAAGAGAA
>BOPN01000073.1:670573-673073 GCA_017312705.2 Penaeus japonicus
ACGCCCACACGAGCCGTCGAATTAAGCCTACGATTCACCCAAACGCCCACGCTTGTCACCCGCACCGCCACCAGCGTTTATTAGCTAAGTATCATTATATCATTACGTCACGTGGTGGAGGGAGTTGGGGGGACGAGGGAGGGAGGGGGGTAGGTGAGGGGACGAAGGGGGGGAGGTGTAGAGGGGAGTGTGTGAGGGAACGGGGGAGGGTGTTGAGGGGAGTGGATGAGGGAACGAGGGAGGGGGGGGGGGGGCTGGGTTGAGAGGCTGGGGGTGATGCGATAAGGGCGATGGGGTGAGGGGGAGGAGGGGGGGAGGGGGATGAGGCCATGGGCGCCGGTAATAACATAATCGCATCTATCAGCTGCCATGGTCGCCCTGGATTCCATCCCCGCGCATCAGTCCACATTAGGCAGTCATGGCGTCTGACAATCACGCGGCAATCACGGTGCACAATTTTTTTTTTTTTTCCTCACTTTTTTTTTAGTTCATATTACCATGTTCAATGACTGTAGTATTTATCCCTGAATACCACGCCCTGACAAGCGTAAAGTTCGGATCTTGTGTTGTTCTTCCTTCCTATATTCTAAACTTAAATCGAGATTTGAATCAACTAGTCAAGATCACGATTTGTCAGTCGAGTGTACGTGCGTGCGAGAAAAAAAAAAAAAAAAAAAAAAATCCGCATCGGTGCATGAAAATCATGTGTGTGTTCATGTCAATCACCACATATACTTGAGATCACTCATCAAATTCCTCATAAGCTCAACGTCTACGCTTACATTGCAAAGGAAACTTGAAAGTCATCCTCAGTAGCCAAGGTGGAAAATGAAAACGGAGAGCGCGGTCACGGCGAGGTTTTCTAAGTAGATGCTATGATAGTTGACAGGTGAGATAAGATCCTGTAAATACGCACGCACGCACGCACGCATGCACACACACACACCCACATTCCCATACCCACACCCACACACTAAACCCAGCCCCCATCGCCCCGAGATTTCCCTAACAAGGCAATTTGGACGACCTTTTTATATCGATTCTGCCTATTCAGTCCAAGACGCGGCTGATGTGTGCCAATAGTGGACGTACTGCACTTTTTCTTTGCGTCCTCGCTCCTTGCGGCCATGACATGCGAACGGCGAGCCAAGAAGACATGCGGGCTGCGTCTTGTACCCGCATCTTACGCCTGACGCCCTGCCCGCCACTTTGGCTTCGAGGGCAAGGCCTGTGGCGCTCCTGGTCTTTATTCTTTGTTCTCTATTCTTTGCCCTTTATTCTTTATTCTCTTTCTCTGTCTCTGTTTCTTTCTGTCTGTCTCTGTCTCTGTCTCTGTCTCTGTCTCTGTCTCTGTCTCTGTCTCTGTCTCTGTCTCTGTCTCTGTCTCTGTCTCTGTCTCTGTCTGTCTCTGTTTCTGTCTCTGTCTCTGTCTCTGTCTCTGTCTCTGTCTCTGTCTCTGTTTCTGTCTGTCTCTGTCTCTGTTTCTGTCTGTCTCTGTCTCTGTTTCTGTCTGTCTCTGTCTCTGTCTCTGTCTCTGTATCTGTCTCTCTCTCTCTCCTTATGACCCCTCCTCCTCCCTTACACCCTCTCCTTCCCTTCTCTCCCTCGAACTCGTCGTTGTGTAACATACACTGGTCCCTTTCAGAGTCCATGCCTAATCGACTTCTTGCCTATCGGTGTATCTGTGACAGTAAGCGCCCTAAGCATGAAAGGAACAAGTAATTGACACTGCAAAAAAAAAAAAAAAAAAAAAAAAAAAGAAAGGGGGCAAATAGATATTCAATATGCATCACCTTATTCTAGTAACGAACAGAGCAACTGCCTACGCCGATGGCTTCAAAACTCTTTATTTTCCTGAAATGTCAGCTTAGAAAGTAACATGCGAGAGATAAACAGCTATGTGGCTCGATAGTACGAGTTCTAGCACGTACCAGACGACAAGTTCACACAAAATATAAATAGCCATCTAACCAATAGGTAAAACCCAGCAATGATCGAACCAACTGAACACCCATGACCACGCCACGCCGTCTCTTTCGACACCGCCTGAAATCACGTCCGCCATTCCGTCATCCTCCTCCGTGTTTATTTTCTTTCCGGGATGATTCAGTTCCCTGGAAGAATGGACGGCGAAGAGAAAGACGTAGGTGCCATTGCTTAAGAAAAAGGGGAAATGGCCCTTTGTTTCACGTTGCGTTAGGTGGAGGAATGTTAGTGTTTCTGCTCTGCTAAGCTGGATGTTGGAGAGCGAACGAGGGTGAAGAGGGTCCGAGAGGGTGAAGGCGGGGAGAAAAGGGCATAGGGACGAGAGAAACGGGAGCAGGTGAATAAATGGATGGAGACGGAGAAGAGGGAATCGAACGAGATGGAAAAAAGGAAGGCAAAAAAAATGTCAATTAGTAAGAGAAAAAAAGAATAGAGGGAAGGGGGAGAGCACAAAGAGCGCTCTGTCCACCGAACGAGGGATATCAAATGAACATGACACTTTCCTCCCGAGGAA
>BOPN01000073.1:678073-680573 GCA_017312705.2 Penaeus japonicus
TCAGTATCACTCTATATCAACAATATGTAAATAATAGAAACAAACAAACAAACAAAACTAAATAGACACAAATTGCCAAATTGCAAACTAGCTTCCAATTCAAATTCTCATCAATGCATGTGCAATGACAAGACAACACGCTGCGGTATTTCTCTCAACTCTCAACTCACATCTGAATACAATCGTCATAAAACAGCAAAATCCTACAAGTCAAACTTCTACCCGCCTCTATTCACGGTTCTGCAACTGAAAACGTTGCTGTTTGAGAATTCTTACGTCTAACAAAGATTAATTGAATTTGCCGAAGCTTTTAAAATATCGTAGGGCCCGTACGAAGGGCTAAGTAGCAGCCGCTTTAAATAAATCTTGTTTCTTGTTCCGAATGTTTTTTTCCTTCTGCGCTCTCCCTCTCTTTCTCTGCCTTTCTCTGTCTCTAATGTTTCCATTCCGGATCTTCTATCTTTGATCTTCTCTCTCTCTCTCTCTCTTTCTCTTTCTCTCCCTCTCTCTCTCTTTCTTTCTCTCCCTCTCCCTCCCCCTCTTCTCTCTCTCTCTCTCTCTCTCTCTCTCCCCTCTCTCTCTCTCCTTCTCTCTCTCTCTCTCTCTCCCCCCCCCCCTCTCTCTCTCTCTCTCTCTCTCTCTCTCTCTCTCTCTCTCTCTCTCTCTCTCTCTCTCTCTCTCTCTCTCTCTCTCAGTTGTTCGCTCTATATTACTCCCTTTCTCTAATTCTTTCTTGTCTCTGCTTTGTATCTCCTCTCTCTCTCTCTCTCTCTCTCTCTCTCTCTCTCTCTATATATATATATATATATATATATATATATATATATATATATATATATATATATATCCCTCTCTCTCTCACACGTCCCTTCCTCTCTCACTCCTTTTCCCTTTCCCTCTATCACTCCTTTTCTTTCTTATTCCTTCTCTCTTTCTCTCTCTCCCTCCTTCTCTCTTTCTCTCTCTCACTCCTTCTCTATTTTTCTCTCTCACTCCTTCTCTCCTACACTCTCTTCATCTCGCTCTCTCACCCTCTCTTTCTCGCTATATCACTCCCTCTCTCGCTCCCTCTCCCTCTCCCACACTCTCTTCCTACCCCTACTCCTTCTCCCACTTCCAGGGACTCTTTTCTTTTCCCGTAACTAATCCCCCAAATGTAATTAATCATAAACTGAGTTCTTGTAAATATTGATCGGGTAAGATTAGACTATATATCGGAGATCATATAAACAGCAGTGATATAACTTGCAGCATTTGATATGTTTCACACATTGAAAAATTAATGACCAATGTGGTTTACTGATATATGTTGGGATCGGTAGGTCACTTTCTTGTTTATACACTTAAATATTAATGATAAACATGCTCTAAGCTTCGTATTATTTTCGTCTTGTTTCGTGTTAACAGCTTGAGAAAAGAAAGCAAAGCGAAAGAGAAATTAAAATAAAAAGTATTTTGCATTCACAAAGTAAAAAAAAAAAAAAATGATCAATGAATTGATTAAAAATATAATGTTCACTTATCATACTATCTTATGAATGGCTACGCTGCAAAGAGGGCGCAACACTGCAACTTCTTAAAATTCGCCATTCACTATATTCACTTACGAACCGTCACTTTTTGCCATGCAATTCAATATGGCATGACGCTCAAGTGTAAACATTCTCTGCTTGACAACAACCTTCCGCTGACTCAGTTCAGTGTTTTTGTTTTCTTTGAGATCGATTGCTTACTTAATTGGATTCTTTATTCCATTTATTCTCTAGTTCTTACTGAGCATCATCTGTGAATACTTTGGAAGCGTCTCGGTATGTTGCAAATTCCGCAAATTATATAATTCACAGGAACATGACAATAATATCAACAAATTCGCCAGCCCGCCTCGTCTCATCATGTGTGTATCACTATTATAATCAACAATCACGAACGCGCATATAAGAAGCAAAGTGATATTCATTAATCTCTTAATAAGTCATAAAAGAAGAAAAAAAAATCGAGGAGCAACAACTAGTGTTGCCATATCGCGGGTTTTGTTTTTATCTCGTCGTCTCCAACAGACCGTTCAATGTAGGATCTCGTTTAGATCTCTTATTATTCAAGCTAAATCCCCGTGTCATTGAACGTGGAACCGAGTTAAACCGAATTTAACTTTTGTTTTCATATTCCTGGTAAAAAAAAGAGAAATAAGAATGTGAAAAACAGGTGTATACATGATCCTTCTGGAGATAAGCGTATCTGAAGCAATGATACTAACAGTGTCACCACACTCGCCCCGCACAGTCAGTGATGGTGGGTTGTGCCGCTACCACACCATAATGATAATGTTATCTGAAATCACCACATCAGAATTTGTTAAGCGCCTCAAACTATCTGTGAGCTGCATTAAACTGCCGATCGGTGTTAACCCAATAACGTTACGGCGGACTTTGATGTTGGAAGATAGAAGCTTGTATATTCTAAACTGATTAAGTCAATACTGATACAGTGCAATCAGGGAAAA
>BOPN01000073.1:750573-753073 GCA_017312705.2 Penaeus japonicus
TTTACGTTTCCGGAAGAAATGAGTTTTACCGTGTTACGTCATAATTAAAACTATGTCATGCTGTATGGTTAGTTTTTTTGCTATGTTTGGTTGTGTCTTTATCCAATTTTACCCTAAAGTCTGCACAGTGTAAAAATTTAAAGGAATTATTTGGAAAATACCTGGAATAGATTTCAAAATGGAAATATACTGAGTTTATTCCAAGGACAACTGACCCATGCTTTGGTCTGTAATGCAATGCCCACAATTGGCATAATTTCAAGCAATAGCTGTGGTCTTTTGCTTTAAATTTCCATCAAAAGCTAAGAAACCTCCACCACATATATTTTGGAAAGAGAGAGATTGGAGTGGTTCCTTATTTGATGATATTTTTCTAGGGAAGTCAACAAGCTTTATTGTGCTAGTATGTATGTGTTAGAGATTTATTAGCCTTTGCCTAAGTGCTGACAGGTGCAGAGGCAATCAGTGAGTAGGCCAGTGGTAGATGCAGGGAAGCCTTGGTATATAACTGATAGATATATGTGACTTATATATTTGATAGAACTGTACCTCGTATTACTCCAGCTAACAAGCTTGGTGGCACTAAGATTTTTTTTCATCATGTAAAATATGTTCATCACTAATTGACAATTAAGCCATTCAGTGTGTGTTTTTCCCTCTCTCAATATGAGGGTTTGTGTAGGAAAATTCCCTCAAGCTGTCATCCTTGTAGTAAAACATATGTTATCTGACAATATAAAACATAAATTTCTTTTACTTTTACTCCCTTCTTCTATACTATATTTTTTCATTAGCCACAAAAGTCCTATTTTTTGACTTAGGGTTAGAAGAATGGAGAAAAATAATTGAGCCAAGCTTTAGTTCAATCACAGAAGATATGGTCTGACATTGGATGCATGAATTATGAATGACCTCCATCTTAAATGCGGAATTTACTTCATAGAAGCACTGTATGAATCAATGATATTCCTAACCCCTTCTTGATTGCTATATTACCCTAGGCAGGAACTCTGTCCCATTGAGCCCCTCTGTCAATTGCTGTATTATTGTAACTAGAGGCCCCAGCCCCTGGACTCCTTTCTGATTTCTTTTCCTACCTGACCAGTCTTCTATTACAATATTCAATACCTGTAAAGATGCAACTTGTGAAGGGGAAAGACTTGATAGGGATAGAATGGCAAGGAACCTTTGATTTCCTTTGGGTATGTGCTGCTTGAACATGGATGTTGCAGTTCACTGATTTTAACATGATGCATGAGATTAAATAATTTGATCAATAATTCATTATCACTCAAATATTTATGAAGGCATTTAGAAGCAGGAAATAGCACTGTCAACAGACTTTGCTTAAGGAATATTATTAGTAATGTAACAACAGAATTATCAAATTTGCCAGTGGATGGCTGCAATTGTGCAATGTATGGATGTGAGAAGTATTCTCTATTTATAAATGTGTGCAATGCATGGCATATATAAGGAAGGAATATTTATTGAATAGTTATTTTTATTGATTGTTATATAATTTGAAATAGGAAAACATGAAGAGTACAATGCATTCCTAAAAGTAATAATGATGATTGGTAGTGACAGTGATCTGTATGGGCAAAAGCAGTTAATGCAGGGTTGATGATGTCTAGTAGTTAATATCTATTGATAAATTTTGATGTTCCATATGCTACTATCATTATTATTTACCTCCTTGTCACACTTCTAATGTTAGGAATAACCATATATATTAACCCAGTCACGACGGGGGCATTCCAGCCTTATATGTTACAATGCCGGGGCTCTCGAACGCTTAGGCCTAAATCAATTAAATGACTGACACCATATGGTGCCACCCGGCAAACGGGCCCTTGAATGAGCGGTACTGTAGTGTACCACCCATTCAGAGAGGGTTAAGTAAAGTCTTTATTTTCAATTTGTAATGGAAATGCGGTTGATAAAGTGTCTTACTAACTGTACTTAAAGTTTGCGGTGTTGGTTATGGTTATCATATAGTAAAAAAAAAAAATGTAAATAAGGATAGATAAGAAGATAAAAAACAAAAAAACATTTCAGTTCATGATGTTTTTTTCATGACAGCTATTTGATATTTATCAGCATCACTACTTTACATCTCATTATAGATTTTTTTAGACTAGTTTTGATCTATCCCGTATAGGTATGAAGGTGTCAGATATTAGAAAAGCAATGAAAAGTTTGATGTGTGAGTTAGGTCTTGACTAAGCAGTGTCATCCCTCTTTTCACTAACACCTTTTTTATGTTTTATTTGCACCTTTATGGTAATTTCCTCTTTTTTTTTTTATTCATATGGAAGGGTTGACAGCAGTGAATTTCAACATTAACCCATTGTGCACAGGTGTCATGACATACATGACGCAGGAGCTTTGGCTTGGTGACAAGCGTCATGATGTACATGGCATTTGGGGATTTTAGATCACTGTGCTTTTTTATTGTGCCATGAGTAAGGAGTGATTGATGATGACTATTGTAGTC
>BOPN01000073.1:763073-776374 GCA_017312705.2 Penaeus japonicus
TATTTGTGATTTTTGTTTGTTTCGTTTCTTGATCTCGAGATTGGTGGGAAAAGAGTCAAGTCAAATATAAAGGAAGTAACTATAAAGCAAGAAAAGGAATGGAAAAGGAGTAAGTTATTTTTTCATTGATTCCATCGGTTATGAATGGGTTGTATTGCATTGTTTTTGTTACCTGTCCTTGATGCTTAATTTCAGTTCTCCAAGTAATAATATATATATATATATATAAATATATATATACATATATATATATATATGTGTATATATATATATATATATATATATATATATATATATATATACATATACATATATATATATATGGTTTTATTAAATCCTCCTTATCATCTGGAATAAGGAGTTGAAAATAGCTAAAACCTGTATTTGCATTTCTTTCACTCACCAGTCATTGATGCAGTTTTCAACTTGACCCTGAAGTTTGTAAACTGTACAAGGATTGCTGTTTTTGTACAGCCATGAAATGAATCCTGCATACTTGTAGTTACATAAAATGTCCCAAAAGATTAGCAATACTTATGTTTTTAGCTTCTTCAAATATTGACAAAGTATTTTGAACAGCCTGGAAGTATTCCATCTTGTACATAGTAAACATGATGTTATTTTATTAATTATTATCCAGCGGTGAATGGTTTTGAACATATCATATCATTTTATCTTGAGTCAATAAACATTCAAGAAGCTGTAATTGTCTGTCTCATCATCACGTGGCAGTTTGTGTGGTTACCTGTAGTGTACTCTGATTGTGATTTTAACTTCTATTTATGTTTCTGCTGGCATTACCTGAATGATTACTGAAAGTATGAATTTACCCTGGATATTCCCCAGGTATACTTCTTTACCTTTTAATATCCCAAAATTGACAAGTGAGTAGAGGAGATCCCTTTTTCATACTGAGCAGTCATTTATTAGGACATATTTCGAGTGTGGTCTAGCTATTTGATTCTGTGACTTAGTTTATACTTGATTATGTAAATGTATACCCCACAATACTCTTCGAATGTAATATCTATGCTTGTAGCTTCCTCCTTGCACAAGCTGAGTCATTGAGCCAAAAATCGTCTTTCAAAGAAGTATGCATACACTTACACAAAGCATCAGTATCTCCATTGGTTCATAGATGGTACCACTCTTAAATTTGTGTTTTCTGAAGGAACTACTTTGAGGCCTTACTGAAACTTCCAAAAGTTCATTCAATTTATAATTTATACACGCTTATTTTGCTTTGTGTATGATTTTTAGATGGCTGTTACTTTTAAGGTTGTAAAAATATAAATATATATTATTCAGAAGATAATGACTTTTTTCATTTATACCTATATCAGGTTTTGGGTTTTGGGGAGATGATCCTTAGTTAAAATGGTGCATTCCCATATAGCTGCAATTGATGAATGGCAATACACTCTACCTTGCTGATATGATGGCCAAAAAAAAAAATCATATACATAACAATTTTTTGTTATTCATAATGCACTGATTGCTCCAACTGATGTACCAGAATTTAGCAATAACCTAGCTTCAAATAATGTTATTTACTTTACCGTAGATGAAAAACACAACCAGTACCAATAAAATTTATAGAACCTAAATTTCTTTTTTTCCATAAACCTAAAATATCTCTAAAACCCACATAATTCAAAGTTAAAATATTTTCAGTATAGACGACTATGAAATTAGTAAATCACAAATGGCTAAAATGTACAGCAAAATCCTACATGATCATTGAAGCACGTACAAAAACAAATGAAGGAATAAATAAAAGTAGAAGCCAAAACAACAAGCCAGAGGGGCGAGGCAAGCAGTTGATGGACGCGCCTGCCATAGTGGCCAGCCAGCCCCAAAATTGCTTCCCTGAATGCAGACCGCTCAGGCCTACAAATAGCATATCATCAGTCGGTTAACTCTTTCTAGTTCTCTTTTTGATGGTGGAGAAATCTATCCTAAGAAGTTTCCCCTGTAAAGCATACGTTTTCTATGATCGTAATAGAAATAGTGTTTTCTTTTAATGCTGTGAGATACGAAGAGACTAATTTATATATCTGAAATTAGGTTCCTCTTAATAATGAGCGTTAAATAATGACTGGGTTATGAAATTGAAAAAGTACAATTTGATCATTGGCACTGCAGTTATCAATGGTTTGCTTATATATATATATATATATATATATATATATATATATATATATATATATATATATCTTTTTGTTTGCGGGTTTTGTCACTTTTTAAAGATGATTTCCGTGACTGCAAAATAAAGATAAAACAAATCACAATAAATGTCTTATAAAAGCGATGAGGATTTTATTCACGAAAAAAATAATAAGTTAGAAAAAGTTGTCGAAGCTGCTTTAAGAATAGTAAAGACACGAATGTTGAAAAACAAACAAACGACAGAAACTTTTTTTCCTCTCCCTCTCTCTCTATCTATCTATCTATATATATCTATCTATTTATCTCTATTTTTTTCTCTCTCTATCTATCTATTCATCTAGTTATCTATCTATCTATCTCTTTCTCTCTCTTTCTCTCTCTCTCTCTCTCTCTCTCTCTCTCTCTCTCTCTCTCTCTCTATCTATCTATCTATCTATCTGTCTATCTATCAATCAATCTATCTATCTCTTTCTCTTCCTTTCTATTTCTCTCTTTCTCTCTCTTTATCTATCTATCAATCAATCTATCTATCTCTTTCTCTTCCTTCCTAATTCTATTTCTCTCTCTCCTACTCCACTGTCCGTCCTTTTCAACTTTCCAAAGAAACGCCTGTGATCTTACCAAGTAAATCAAGACCTTAACATGTCCTTTCTTCCGGTGACCTTGTTAAATGATGTCAAGCCTCATGAAAGATACAGAGTCACGTGACGTCTTGTATTATGTAAGAGACGTCACATAATGGTTCTTTTAACCGAGATCTTCGAGGAGAAAAGAAGCCCTAGTTTTTCTTTTCTTCTGAGGTGATTCTCGAGGAGCTGGTTTATGATGGAGTGTGATTTTGATATATTTCTCTATGGCAGATAAACCCACTATACACAAGATATATTCATTTGAAGATGTGACTACAGTTTCGAAATCCACATGGATTTAATCATATCTATCTATCTATCTATCTATCTATCTATATATATATCTATATCTATCTATCTATCTATCTATCTATATCTATATCTATATATATATATATATTTATATATATATATATATATATATATATATATATATATTCTTCCCACAATAGTGGGGATGAATGGAGTAATTCAATTAATTGTAGAGTTTTTTCTGTTGACCACACGGTCACTCCAAGCCTCGTGCGTGTACTGAGTGATTCATTGTCACCACGCGCGCGAAAACACACACACACACACACAATGTTTCCCATTCTGGATGGGAAACAGATACAGGTGAAATATTGTTTCCAAACTGTATGCAAACTGTTTGGAAACAATGTTTCCAAACAAAGTATCCTGGTGTGGACGGGGCTTTAGACTACACCGCTTTGTTTATCTGAGAGCTCCTCTTTGCAACTGCTCTTTGTGTCGTTTATACAACGTGATTTTGCCGCCTTAAGATGGAGACAAACTTCTTTATGTCAAAGTTTGTTATTATTAGTCTAGGAATGTCGGAAGATATTCCATGTCTGATTTTGAGGGCATAGATTCTCTGAAAGAAAGTAATAAAATCAGTAAGTGACTCCAAGTGACAGTCAGTGTCATCTTCGGTAGACCAGTCAGTTTCAGAAATCTTGGTAATGATCTATTTCCAGTCTCCTTCATTTTTTAAATACTTTTTTTTTTACTGCTTCCTTCATTAAGGGTAGTGCAAATGTGCTAAGTGCAGCATTGCGGTCGGATCCACTAACAAAAGTGAGTGGTTCACAGAATTTCAGCAGACTTCGTATGTCAGTTACGCCGGGGTCTACTGATGACCCTGATGTATGAGTTGGAAAATTTACATGGTTGCTGAGCTCATCAAAGGTATTGTTCCAGTTCACTGGTGCCGTTGTGCAAAAGGAGCATTTGATCCAGGCTGTGAGTCAGAAATGCCATAGGCTGATTTCCTTGTCATTAAGGTCTATATAGTGTGCCGAAAAAGTCGAATAGGCATCATTTGCAGTAATTTTCGAGAAACACATCTCTGATAGAACTGGGTTTGTTGATTAAGTGGTTGAATATGGAGGCCTTTCTAAAAACATAACTCCACATTTCTAAGGATAAGCAAGTTTTGCGGAGCAGATGTTCGCCGGGTTTATACGCACTGAGGCGAGCCCGGCTCTGTCAGAGTGTGTTGACCCGTGAAAGAATGTGCCAATGAATTGACTCGCTCTGAGCTTGGTCCTTACCCACCGTGATGACCAGGCACTGCAGTGACCGGCAGACGACAGTGGAAATTTATGAGTTTGGACGGGGCTTGACCACGGGAAGGTAAGGTCGACACCATTGTACTAGTAGAGTTTCCACCTTTCTAATTAGCTTAGGGGTCTCTTCTCACCTACTGACAATAGATAGGTATTTGACACTATTTTTTTCGTTGCTATAATGTTAGTCTCATTCATAATCGTTATGAAAGATTAAACAGAATTGATGAAAACTACATTATACAAACCAAACATTTTGATATTTGAATTTATCATTCATGTCAGTTTCACCACATATTGGAACAAATGAGAACCTATTTTATAACCCGTCTATTGTCTGTCTATTCAATATATACAAATATCCACGTTAAGAAAACTAATCGTAACTTATATCGATTAGTCAGTAGATACTCTCCTCCTTTTTGTCTTCGATCCATTGTACTATCAATAGTTTATTTTCATATGCTCCGATAAAAACACAATGTCAATCCAAAAATTCATCTGGCATATTTCACAGAATAAGTCTTTTGTTTGAAAATATCGACTTGCCTTGTCATATGATGTCAGCGTACGATGATTTTCACTTGTTAACAAAGGGAAGAATAATATATTGGTAAAACGTAAATTATAAATTTTTATTTTTATGGAAACCGTAACAAATAAAAAAGACAATTCATTAAAGCTCAGGATCTGAAAAAAAATATAGGAATGGCATTTATCGAAATACATATAAACGAATGAAAAAAATTGTGCGCTTAATCAACCTCCTCCACAGTGGGACCACTTCCTGGGGTGGCACCGTATCCAGGGGAGGTACCGTATCCAGGGGATCCAGCTGATCCATGGATCTTACTTGCTATTGGTCGCCACACTTGTTCCAATTCCTTCATCTTGTACTCGTATTCGTCCTTCTCTCCTAACTGATTAGCGTCCAGCCACCTCAACGTTTCTTCCACCTTCTCTTCCACACAACGCTTTTCATCAGGCGACACCTTGCTCGATACTGAAGCTTCATTTACGGAAGACTTGACGCTGAAACAAAGGGATTCAAGTCGATTCTTGGCTTCAATGCGATCTCGTTGTTTAGCGTCTTCTTCCCGATAGGATTCTGCCTCATTGACCATTCTCTCGATTTCCTCTTTGCTGAGACGACCCTTGTCGTTGGTGATGGTGATCTTGTTCTCTTTCCCTGTGGACTTGTCTACCGCTGTCACGTTGAGGATACCGTTGGCGTCCACGTCGAAAGTGACTTCGATTTGTGGTACTCCTCGAGGAGCTGGAGGAATGCCACTTAACTCAAACTTGCCCAACAAATTATTATCCTTGGTCATGGCTCTTTCTCCTTCGTATACTTGAATCAGTACACCTGGTTGGTTGTCAGAATATGTAGTGAAGATCTGGGAATGTTTGGTAGGAATTGTGGTATTGCGCTTGATGAGGGCGGTCATGACTCCACCCGCTGTTTCTATACCCATTGAAAGTGGACTTACATCAAGAAGTAACATGTCCTTCACAGTTTCGGACTGATCACCACGTAAAATGGCTGCTTGAACTGCAGCTCCGTAAGCAACGGCTTCATCTGGGTTGATAGACTTGTTCAATTCCTTTCCATTGAAGAAATCTTGAAGAAGTTTTTGCACTTTGGGAATACGTGTAGATCCGCCTACCAACACTATTTCGTGAATGCTGGTCTTGTCTAATTTGGCATCTCGTAGAGCTTTCTCCACGGGTTCTAGAGTTCCTCGGAATAGGTCTGAACAAAGCTCTTCAAATCTTGCACGAGTGATGGAAGTGTAAAAGTCAATACCCTCGAATAGAGAATCAATTTCTAGACTGGCTTGAGTAGAAGAAGAAAGAGTTCGCTTTGCTCGTTCACAGGCGGTTCGAAGACGTCGGAGTGCGCGTTTGTTTGTGCTCAAATCCTTCTTGTACTTTCTCTGAAACTCTTGAGTGAAGTGAGTAACCATCCTGTTATCGAAGTCTTCACCTCCCAAGTGAGTGTCTCCAGCTGTTGACTTCACTTCGAACACTCCATCGTCGATGCTCAGGATGGACACGTCGAAGGTACCTCCTCCCAAGTCGAAGATCAACACGTTTCGTTCTCCTTTTCCCATAGTTTTCTTGTCAAGGCCATAAGCAATGGCGGCAGCTGTTGGTTCATTGATGATTCTCAGAACGTTGATGCCTGCAATGGTTCCTGCGTCCTTGGTGGCTTGTCGCTGTGAGTCGTTGAAGTAGGCGGGGACCGTGATGACGGCGTCTTTGACGGTCTTTCCTAGGTAGGCTTCGGCTGTCTCCTTCATCTTGGTGAGCACCATGGACGAGATCTCTTCAGGGTTGAAGGTCTTGCTTTCTCCCTTGAATTCCACTTTCAGCTTGGGTTTTTCGCCTTGGCTGACGACAGTGAAAGGCCAGTGCTTCATGTCGTTCTGAATGGTTGGATCCTCGAACTTCCGACCGATCAGACGTTTGGCATCGAACACCGTGTTGCTAGGGTTCATGGCCACCTGTTTAATTAAAGAATAAAATATAAGCAATGACAATGATTGTTGTTGGATCATTATCAAAAACTATTAGATAAATAGTATTCATGTATACTGAATGTTTCTCATCATGATTGGGATGTCATGCAGAGGTTTAATTAAAGAATAAAATATAAGCAATGGCAATGATTTTTGTCGGATCATTATCAAAAACTATTAAATGAATAGTATTCATGTATACTGAAGGTTTCTCATAATTGGAAGCTATAACGAAAAAACAACTCAGCATTTTGAGCTTACCTGATTCTTAGCGGCATCTCCGATGAGTCTCTCGGTGTCTGTGAAGGCCACGTAGGAGGGCGTGGTCCTGTTGCCCTGGTCGTTGGCGATGATCTCCACCTTGCCGTGCTCGAACACGCCCACGCACGAGTAGGTCGTGCCCAGGTCGATACCGATAGCTGGAGCTGTCATACTGAGGAGGGAAACGGCATTGATAATAGCCATTTATTATGTTACAGGATGCAATTAGTGAGTTCTTTTCAACTACGATTTAGTTTATAAATATTTTGTCAAAACTGAATGAATTCGATTCAAGTATCTTACCTTGCAATAAAGGACTATGTTCTGTGTGAGATAAGTAGTGGTATCAAGATATATTTCTCCGAGTAAGGAGGACTTTACGTTGTACTTCTAGCTTGGCTCTGAAGATTCTGAGGCGTGTCTCCTCCGAGCACCAATATATACACGACCGTTTTCTGTGGAAACAACGAGAAGTGAGGCAGTCAGTGGGTTGGCACCTGCGCCTGGAGGCATCGAGAACGCTTCTGGAGTGACTAAAAATAAATTGTGTATATAAAAAAAATATATATACATATACATACATACACACACAAACATTTACATATATATATATATATATATATATATATATATATATATATATATATATATATATATGTGTGTGTGTGTGTGTATGTGTGTGTGTGTGTGTGTGTGTGTGTAGATATCATAAACACACACCCACATATATACATAGGTATATACATACATATATATTTACATATATATACACATATAGAAATATATAAATACATAAATATATATACATATATACATATACATACATGTGTATATACACCTGTATATATACACATATGCATATATATATATATATATATATACATATATATATATATAAATATTGTGTACATATGTATAAATATACATACATATATATATATATATATATATATATATATATATATATATAAATGTATATAAATATATATATATATATATATATATATATATATATATATATATATATATATATATATATATATATATATATATATATAAAATATATGTTTGTTCATATACATATGCATTTATGTATACATATATAATGTATATATTTTATATGCATGTATACATTATGCACCCACACACACACACATATATAGACATATATCGATATCAATATATATATACGTATATATATATATATAAATGAATAAATAAATAAATATATATATATATATATATATATATATATATATATATATATATATATATATATATATATATGTGTGTGTGTGTGTGTGTGTGTGTGTGTGTGTATATGTATGTATGTATATTTACAAATATGTATATATATTCAAATATATATATACATATATGAATATATATATGTATATATATGTATATATATGTACATATATATGAATATATGTATATATTTGTATATATTCATACAAACCTATACATATGTGTGTATATATATATAAATATATATATATATATACATATATGTACATATATACATATATGTGTGTGTATATGTATATATATTACATATGTATATATATACATATGAATATATATATATATATATATATATATATATATATATATATATGAATATATATATATGTATGATATATACATATATATATATGTATATATATATATATATATATATATATATATATATATATATATATATATATATATAGATATATGTATATTTTTATACAAACATACATATGTATATATATATACATATATGTATATATATGTATATATATATATATATATATATATATATATATATATATGTGTGTGTGTGTGTGTGTGTGTGTGTATGTGTGTGTGTGTGTGTGTGTGTGTCTGTGTGTGTGTATGTGTATATGTAAATATATTATGTATGTATGTATAATATATATGAATATATATGAATATACATATATATATACATACATATGTATATATATATATATATATATATATATATATATATATATATATATATATATATATAGGTATACATTTGTGTGTGTGTACATATTTATGCGCGCACACACACACACACACACGCACATACACACACATATGTATGTATATATATATACATATGTATATATATATATATATGCATATACATATATATATATATATATATATATATATATATATATATATATATACATATATATACATATATACATATATATGTACATATGCATATTCATATATATACACACTCATATATATACATATATATGTACATATACTTATTCATCTATATACACACTCATATATATACATATATAGAAATATACAAATACATTTATATATAAATATATGTATGTATATATATATATATATATATATATATATATATATATGTATATATGCATTTGTACAGATGTATACATAAAGATACATATATGTATATACATATATTCATATATATCTACATATATTTAATTCCATACATATGTATATATACATACATATGTATACGGGAATTGTATGTAAAACCTCGCTATCACTGCTCTGCTATGGGTCATAGGAAACATCCATATATGTATGTATATATATATATGTATATATATATATACAAATATATACACATATATGTATATATATGTGTGTGTGTATGTGTGTGTAAGGGAGGAAGAGAGAGAGAGAGAGAAAGTGAGAAGGGGTGCGAGACACACACACACATATGCACACTCAGTGAGTGTGTATATATGTTTATATCAGTACATACATACATATTTATCTATTTATTCATATATGTGTCTATATACGTACATGCATACATACATATATATGTGTGATGTTAATGTCTCAAAGCCAGCATTACCATCTATTCTAATCTGAGCATTTGCGGTGTTAATTCCCCAAAATCTGGAAGTTTCTGGATGGTTGTGTGAATGAATGCCAAGTGATCCTTTCAGCTGTAAGGAAATCTATTTGACCTAACATGTACCATTCTTCATTCTATATCGTACAAAATATAGAGAAACTTAGTATTGCCTTCTGCTTGTCGCTGTTCGATTATAATTAACAGCTGAAATTATTTTCCCCCATCGAATGTTCTCGCTGCTTCCACAGAAAACGGTGGCATATATATATATCGGTGCTTGGAGCGGAGACTCTTCAGAACGCAAACAGTCAAGCTAGACAAAGTGCAAACACAGCGCAAGTTCTTCCTCTCTCGGAGACAAATATATTGCTATTATTGCAAATCTATTTCCAGGAATAATCGCTTATCACAAGGTAAGAAGCTCATTATTCTTCATTTTAGTTGAATCGCATATTTATAAATCAAATAGTTTTAATGATTACTTTTATCAATAATGCTCCTTAAAAGGGCTGTGGATCCAGTTGAACGAAGAACAGAATTTGTTCCCATACACATTCCTTTATGATAAGTAAAAAGTATCTGAATCAGTGTCTTCCGCACTCATGGTCACCACCGCCTCCAAGGGGACAGGAACTTTTACTCTCCGAAGACCACAGGGGATAAAAGTTATTCATTTGCCGATTTCACCTACTGACATAATGTTTATTAACCAGTGATAATACCGAAAAAGACCTACTATCGTTGTAGTAAGAATGTCCCCTTCATTTCCTTAGTGTATTACTATAAATGAAACTGATATCGTTTAAAATCGCAAAGTAATGTTGACAATAGTATCTTATCCCACAGAATGTCAGCTCCAGCTATCGGCATCGACCTGGGCACGACCTACTCGTGCGTGGGCGTGTTCGAGCACGGCAAGGTGGAGATCATCGCCAACGACCAGGGCAACAGGACCACGCCCTCCTACGTGGCCTTCACAGACAACGAGAGACTCATCGGAGATGCCGCTAAGAATCAGGTAAGCTCAAAATGCCGAATTATTATAATTTTTTAAGTTTTGATGCTGAATGACACTAATATTATATCTAAACAAATTAAATCAGTGTACTTTAATGGTGAATTTTTAAACGGTATCAGTGAAATATAAAAAAAGTCTGATAACAAAGTAAGATATTTGTGACTGATGATATATCATAACTTAATCGGACAGGTGGCCATGAACCCCAGCAACACGGTGTTCGATGCCAAACGGCTGATCGGTCGGAAGTTCGAGGATCCAACCATTCAGAACGACATGAAGCACTGGCCTTTCACTGTCGTCAGCCAAGGCGGAAAACCCAAGCTGAAAGTGGAATTCAAGGGAGAAAGCAAGACCTTCAACCCTGAAGAGATCTCGTCCATGGTACTCACCAAGATGAAGGAGACAGCCGAAGCCTACCTAGGAAAGACCATCAAAGACGCCGTCATCACGGTCCCCGCCTACTTCAACGACTCACAGCGACAAGCCACCAAGGACGCAGGAACCATTGCGGGAATCAACGTTCTGAGAATCATCAATGAACCAACAGCCGCCGCCATTGCTTATGGCCTTGACAAGAAAACTATGGGAAAAGGAGAACGAAATGTGTTGATCTTCGACTTGGGAGGAGGTACCTTCGACGTGTCCATCCTGAGCATCGACGATGGAGTGTTCGAAGTGAAGTCAACAGCTGGAGACACTCACTTGGGAGGTGAAGACTTCGATAACAGGATGGTTACTCACTTCACTCAAGAGTTTCAAAGAAAGTACAAGAAGGATTTGAGCACAAACAAACGCGCACTTCGACGTCTTCGAACCGCCTGTGAACGAGCAAAGCGAACTCTTTCTTCTTCCACTCAAGCCAGTCTAGAAATTGATTCTCTATTCGAGGGCATTGACTTTTACACTTCCATCACTCGTGCAAGATTTGAAGAGCTTTGTTCTGACCTATTCCGAGGAACTCTAGAACCCGTGGAGAAAGCTCTACGAGATGCTAAATTAGACAAGACCAGCATTCACGAAATAGTGTTGGTAGGTGGATCTACACGTATTCCCAAAGTGCAAAAACTTCTTCAAGATTTCTTCAATGGAAAGGAATTGAACAAGTCTATCAACCCAGATGAAGCCGTTGCTTATGGAGCTGCAGTTCAAGCAGCCATTTTACGTGGTGATCAGTCCGAAACTGTGAAGGACATGTTACTTCTTGATGTAACTCCACTTTCAATGGGTATAGAAACAGCGGGTGGAGTCATGACCGCCCTCATCAAGCGCAATACCACGATTCCTACCAAACATTCCCAGATCTTCACTACATATTCTGACAACCAACCAGGTGTACTGATTCAAGTATACGAAGGAGAAAGAGCCATGACCAAGGATAACAATTTGTTGGGCAAGTTTGAGTTAAGTGGCATTCCTCCAGCTCCTCGAGGAGTACCACAAATCGAAGTCACTTTCGACGTGGACGCCAACGGTATCCTCAACGTGACAGCGGTAGACAAGTCCACAGGGAAAGAGAACAAGATCACCATCACCAACGACAAGGGTCGTCTCAGCAAAGAGGAAATCGAGAGAATGGTCAATGAGGCAGAATCCTATCGGGAAGAAGACGCTAAACAACGAGATCGCATTGAAGCCAAGAATCGACTTGAATCCCTTTGTTTCAGCGTCAAGTCTTCCGTAAATGAAGCTTCAGTAGCGAGCAAGGTGCCACCTGATGAAAAGCGTTGTGTGGAAGAGAAGGTGGAAGAAACGTTGAGGTGGCTGGACGCTAATCAGTTAGGAGAGAAGGACGAATACGAGTACAAGATGAAGGAATTGGAACAGGTGTGGCGACCAATAGCGAGTAAGATCCATGGATCAGCTGGATCCCCTGGATACGGTACCTCCCCTGGATACGGTGCCACCCCAGGAAGTGGTCCCACTGTGGAGGAGGTTGATTAAGAAATTATTTTTAATAGTGCATGTTTATGTTACTGTAACTTTTAAATCAATAATTTTTGTATGCATATTTTCTTATATTTTCATAATGATCAATAAAATATTTTTATTCAATTCCTCTTTCTAATGAACCTAGATCATTGTAATGATATTGTGATACTGGTTACTCACACATGTGCAAACGCATATATATATACATCGATATATATAAATATATTTATATATATACATATATATTCACATACACACACACACACACACACACACACACACACATATATATATATATATATATATATATATATATATATATATATATATATATATATATATATATAT
>BOPN01000073.1:786352-788852 GCA_017312705.2 Penaeus japonicus
TGGGGAGCCTCAGAAGATGGGCTTCGATATGTCTCGGAAGGATGAGTGTAAGCACTTTGTCTGGTACGTTAAGCAGTGTAATGCCTCGATTGCTGCATTTCATATGTTCCCTTTTTTTTCCTTTCACCAGCTGAAAGCTAGTATGTTTGAAAGCTCTTAACACTAAATTAAGCTTTCACACCATCGCTTCCCATTACCCTGAGCATATGTGAGACTTACCTATATTGAGATAAATAGTTTGTGTGATTTTGTATATCTTTGCATGAATTTTATTGGAAAAAAAGATCCTCCTACATGAGGGACAACACTGATTCACATCAAACTCTTGCCAGTTATACCAACCATACAACCTCCACTATATTATTTCGAGATATTTGTATAGATGAATGTTACTGTCGATGGCAGTTTGATACACTCAAGATTATTAAGCATATAAACTCTTAAATGTATAAGGCTTTCTTTCCTTGTTTATGCTGTAAACTTAAACCGCTATTTAAGTATGAAATTAGCAGGCAAACTAGAGCTATTTCAGGTCCCTGAGACAACGAGAAAGTAAATTATTTGAAACAAAACACACGGGACGGGACTGACGATGGCTGGGGAACTATTGTACACATATGCTAAAACGTTATTTTAAACTTAGAGGATGTAAAGCGGGAATTCCTTTGAAGTCAAGAATAAATTGTTTAAAAAAGTATGGAAAACGTTGCTAGTGGTTTCAAGCGCTGCTTCGTTCTTTGCACAACATAAAATTGCCTCGTTCTTTTAACTTTCATATATATATATATATATATATATATATATATATATATATATATATATGTGTGTGTATATATGTGTGGCAGATAATCCCAGTATACACAAAACACATTTTATTAGAAGACTACAGTTTCGATATCCACCTGGCTTTCATCTTCTGAAGATCAAATCCTGCTGGATTTCGAAACTATAGTCTCATCTTCTAATAAAATATGTTTTGCCATTTTATCAACACGGAAGAGTGTCTTGCCAGTCATATATATATATGTGTGTGTGTGTGTGTGTGTGTGTGTGTGTGTGTGTGTGTGTGTGTGTGTGTGTGTGTGTGTGTGTGTGAGTGAGTGAGTGAGTGTGTGTATATGTTCGTTTAAGTGTATCAGTAATCCTAAAACAAAGAAAAAAATGTATACAAGGTCTGCTCTGTAAAATCATTTTAATGAAACTTCCATAATTAGAAAAATCCCTGGATCCGTTTACTCAGGGGCTCGCAACAGGCGGGCTGTCGTACTGCTGACAGTAATTGCTCACTCCTCTCAAGAGAAAGAGAGAAAGAAGGGAAGGAAAATAATTGTTGCTGTTATTGTCTAAACCACCATCCATGGACGGCAACCATTCTGTCATGGAAATTCCCACGGCTTTGGGAATCCCACGACGAGCAAATCGAAGACTGGCTCCAAAGAGGACACCTTCGGGCGGTTAGGCTCGTGGCGCCGACCCTTGAACGAGTCATCACGGCCAGCAGTCCAGAAGATTCGAAAGGATCGTCGCCACTATAAGGGACAGCAGACTACTAGGGCTGAGGATACTCACCCCAGCCTATGGTGTAGTAGAGAGGGAAGGGCGCGCCCGAGTCGAATACGTTGGAGGTCAACCTCGAGTGGAGAAAGAGGCCCTCGACGAACATCCAGTTGATGGAAGCCATCTGAGCGTACATCCTCACGGCCAGAAGCGTCTTGCACAGCCAGTCCTGTCGGGGGGGGGGGGGGGGGGAGTTGAATTGTTAATTATGATTTGAGTCATACTGAAAGGAAGTAAAAAAGAATTATGATAGATAGTGACACATATAGAGGTAGAAAGAGAGAGAGAGAGAGAAAGAGAGAGAGAGAGAGACAGAAAGACGGAGAAAGAGCGAGAGAGAGAGAGAAAGAGAGAGAGAGAGAGAGAGAGAGAGAGAGAGAGAGAGAGAGAGAGAGAGAGAGAGAGACAGGGAGAGAGAGAGAGAGAGAGAGAGAGAGAGAGAGAGAGAGAGAGAGAGAAAGAGAGAGAGAGAGAGTCTTATTCTAATTTTGTGGATCAAAACATTTGTTTCATAACCACTTACTGAGTTTAATTTTTCATGCATGCTCAAGTATGAAGAATGAATGAACGCTAAATATCTTTTTGTGTTCCAAAGTGAACCAAACTTCTCTTGGGAAATGTCTTAACGATACCATTTTTCCAACGTTGGAAAGTTTTTTATTTGATCAGTTTTCATTACTGAGAGAAAAAAGGCGACAAAAATCGTGCACTGTGTTTAATCTTTTAATGGATTTGAAGAATAGAAGAGAGAGGGGGAGAGATAATGAGGTAGAGAGAGAGAGAGAGAGAGAGAGAGAGAGAGAGAGAGAGAGAGAGAGAGAGAGAGAGAGAGAGAGAGAGAGAGAGAGAGAGAGAGAGAGAGAGAGAGAGAGAGAGAAAGAAAGAAAGAGAGAGGATGTAGGAGCAATGGAAAGAAACACAGAGAACGGGAGAGAGAGAGAGG
>BOPN01000073.1:808852-821352 GCA_017312705.2 Penaeus japonicus
TTGTTTCTCTCTCACCCCCCCCCCCCTTTGTTTGTCTGCCTCTTTCTCTCTCTCTCTCTCTCTCTCTCTCTCTCTCTCTCTCTCTCTCTCTCTCTCTCTCTCTCTCTGTCTATGTGTGGGTTTGTTGCTGTCTGTCTGTGAAAGAAAGGAAAGAAATAGGTAAAAGGAAGAAAGGAACTATATGAACCGAGGATTGGAATAAAAGGAAAGAGGGAGGCAGAAGAAAACAAGAATGAAGAAACAATGATAGAACAAAGAAGGATAAGAAAGATAAAGAAAGATGAGGAACAAAGCAGAGAAAAAGAACCAGATAAAAGCACAAAACAAATGGAGAAAAAAAGAAAAGAAAGAAAGAAAGAAAAAAAAAAAAAGAACATGATAAAGATCAAAAGAAAAAGATAAAAAGGGGGGAAAACAGAGGCAGAAATTCCGTAGCGAACAACAGTCTACATTTATTCTGCTTTGAAATGAATAAATTGATATATCTAAAGATCAATAATGATAGTGAAAAAAAACATGAGGATAATTCTGATTATAGAATGGATAATGATAATGATAATTATGATAACGATAACGATTATGATGATGATGACAATTTAGATAACGATGATATTGATAATGATGATAATAGAGATACTACTATTAATGATACTACTATTAATGATAATGATGGGAATGATAATTATAATTATAAAAAATAATGATGATAATAATGATAAGAAATAATGATAATGATAAGAAATAATGATAATAATAATGATAAGAAATAATGATAAAAATAATGATAAGAAATAATGATAATGATAATAACGATAATAAGAATATAGTAGTAATGATACTAGCAGTAATAATGATAATGATAATAATGATAACAATTATGATATGATGATGATAATAATAAAAAATGAAATTAATGAAGTCAACAATGATAAGAACAAAATTAGTAATAATGATAATGATAATTACAAAATCAGTAATACTAATATTGATAATTATAGTAATAATGATAAAAATAATACTGACAGTTTTAATGATTATAATAATGAATGATTGTGATGATATAACAATGATTAAGATGAAAATGATGATAGACAAGAATAGTATATCAATAAGAAAACTATAACAGAAAAGAATTATGAAGATGATGATGATGATGTTAATCAGAATATTAATATTGATAATAATAATGATACTAATGATGATAACAATAAAGATTATATCAATTACATCATCAAAAATAGAAGCAACAATATCAATAATCATATTAACAATGATGATGATAATGAAAATAATGACACATAATCATATAAAGGGTATCAATGATAATAATGATAACAAAAATAATAATTATGATAGCTATGGTAATGGAGATAATGATAATGTAATAATAATGTTGATAATGACAATAATGGTAATGATAGCTATATAAACAATAATGATAATAATAACAAAACGATGATGAGAATAGTAATAATAACAATTATATGATAATGAGTAGCAGTAATGATGATATTGATAACGATTCCATTATCAATAGCAATGATATTCCAACTTCTGTTACGACTATAACAACTACTGATTATAATGAGTGATGATATTGATAATAATGATAAATAGATGATAATAAATGATGACGAAAATAACAATAGTATTAGTTATAAAAACAATAGTAATGATCATAATGATATTAATGATAAGAATAATGATAACAATAATGATGAAAATAATGGTTATGATAGTGATGATGTTGCTATCATTGCTGACAGAAAATCATTACTTAAATATCATGATGATTATAAATAATAATAATGGTAATAAAGGTAATGATAATGATAATAGAATAATGGCAATAATAATATCAATGATGATAAAGATAACAATATTAACAAAGTGAGTACAATGATAATGATAACAATATTAACAAATTGAGTACAATGATAATGATAACATTAAGATAACGGATGATAAAAAATGATAATCATTACGGTAACAAAAAATATGATTAATGATGATATTGATGATGTTAATAATGATAATAATAATTTAAGGATAAGTGATAATAATGATAATGGTAATGAAAATAATGATAAATATCATACTTCTACTAATAATAATGATAACAATAATGAAGATGATGATTATAATCATACACTACTACTACAACTACTGATAATAATAATAATGATGGTGGTGATGAAGATGAAGATAATGATGATAATGATAACGATAATGATGATGATAATGATGATTATGATGGTGATTATGATAATGGTGATGATGATAATGATGAATGATAATGATAATAATAATAATAATAATGATAAGAATGGTTATAATAATAATAATAATAACAGCAATGATAACGATAATCATTAGTATCATGATATCAAAATACCGATAATAATGATGATAATAATAATGATGATAATAAGAGATAATAAAAACGATAATATTAATAATGATAATATTATTAACAATTTTGATGATGGTAATGGGAATGAGGATATAATACTAACAATACTACTACTACTAATAATAATAATGAGAGTAATAATGATGGTAACAGTAATAGTGGCAATAATAATAAGGAAGATGATGGATAGCACTAGAAATATGATAATTCGGACTAACAGAGTATAGAATAAAAGAAAAAGAAAGAAAAAAAAGAAGCAAATAACCTCATAAATCACCTTCACTGTCTTGAAAGACTCAGAGTACTCACGTCGACTGAAATAATTAGTTGGTTGGCTTCATAAACCTGTGTGTAGCTAAGGAGAAATCTAAATGATGATGTTGTTGCTTGATGCAATTAGTGCTCAGCGATTATGTGCAACTGTTATGCCTCTTCATGTGCTGAATAGAGGAGCTAATTAGACGGGTTCACATGATCTGTTGTCGTCCTTTAATCATAAAAATGCGGATGCTTTTCCTTGAAGTGAAGCTTCGAATAATATCATTATAGTTGTTTGGATAGCGATGGCGAAGGAGGAAAGATAATTTATACATTCATGCATGTATTTTGTAGGTGTGTTGGTTTGGGTTTCTTTCTATCTGTCTGTCCCTCGGTCTCTCTCTCTCTCTCTCTCTCTCTTTCTCAACCTTTATTTATATTTAAATGTTAGATACATACATTTAAGTATTCATATTTACAGGCTAAAGAAATAGTAGCCATCTGCATCCTATCTAAAAGCCTAAAGAGTTTTATACATACAACATATAATCAAATTATAATTCAAACCCGATATTTACACTGCATTTGAATCTTTGTAGTGAGTAGGTGGTTATATTTATATTTATTGATACGAATGTGTTCCACAATTTAGAATATTTCGGAATAAATTGTCTCTGGTTGTGAGTTGCATGACATCACGAATCTAATGGTTCGTTAGGCTGCCGCATTGGAAGTCTCAGAGGCTGAAGATGTGGCACATGCACCTCCTGGATCCTGAACATTGTTGAAATTCCTGCCACATCTTTTCGGTATTGCAGACTGTCCAAACTTGGGTTGACTTCCGTGTCATCAAAAAAGCCGCTTTGTTCTGTCCTTGATTTTATCCGGAAGGTAGAGCTGGTTACTAGCAGCTCCTCCCCATGCAATATGGGATCTGATTAGTGCTTTGTATAATATATCAGTTTCTTTACCAGCCAATAGCTAAGCAATTTTTCTTAGCGAAGTTAATTTCCTGAATGCTTTCCTGGCCATTTCTTCAATGTGTGTCTTGAAAGTTAATTTTTTATCGTATGTGATGCCCAGGATCTCAATTCAATTTTGTTGTTGCAGAGTATTTCCAATAAACTTTATTTTTAACTGGCTGCTGGATCTTAACACCACCATAAACTGTGTTTTCGGGGGAGCAAACTTAAGTTGCCACTTAAAACCCCTAGCTGCAATGCCCTTCATTACAGGGTTAACAGAAGCGCAGGCTTCTGTGATGAGATGGAAATAATTAATGAAGATGTTCCTAAGATGCTACCTTGCGGTACTCCTGCTTCGATGTGGCAGAGAGGCGATTCTTTGCCATTCAAGACTACTTTGTGGTGCTTGTCACTGAAATTACTTTGTCGTAATGCTAGCACATCCCCCACCTCTATGCCATACTTTATCAAATGCTCCCTCAATGACTAGGGCAATGATGGCAGTCTGTGCCATCTGAATGTTGTTTCCGGAATCCAAATTGGCGTGAGCACAAGAGGTGATTCCGTTTTAAGTGTTCTGAGATATGGGACGATATAATCTTTTCCAAGACTTTGCTCACTGATGACAGCAAAGACACAGGTCGATATATAAATATTTATATATATATATATATATATATATATATATATATATATATATATATATATATATATATACTTTTCTTCCGACTTGCTTCCTTTATTGTGTATTGGAATAACATTACTGGTTTTCCATATGTGTGGCCATACTTTTGCTGAGAGACAGTTCTTATAGATCCTGGTAAGTGGTAAAGTAGATCTCCTTAGCACATCTTCAAAGGAGTCGATGACTAATACGGGTTGTCCCTACAGTCCAATTAATAAATTGTAAACTTCCGGTTGAGATGTCCTTAGACTTAGCATTTCGTCCCATGCCATTTGTGGCAATTTTGTTGTTTGTTGTTGGTTGTTAGGAACTTTCATCTTGTCAGCAAAACGTTGATCAAGGAGATTTATTTTGTTTTCAGTATTTATTGGCATTTCTGAATATTTTTCATGTGCCTTGTAGCATTTTTATGTCAAAATTTGTTTATGTGTGTTTATTGAAGTGTGTTGGTCTGTCAAGCTTTGTTTTTTTCATCAGATGCTTCTTTGTATTGGTGTCCGGGAACATGGCTCGTTGGATGGTTTTGTGGTCTGTGTTGTAAGGGGTACAAGCTTATCAATTAAACTTGAGACCATTTCATTGAAGCTTATGACTTGGTGGTTGACACTTCCTTGGATGACATGGTCCCAATCTTATTGAGACAGAGATGATTTTATGGCAGTCCAGTTTGAAGAATCTCACTTCCATAATGTGCGAGTGCAATTTTTGTTCCCTGACCTTCTTCATCTTGATCTTGATTAATAGTGACAAGTGATCAGAGGAGCCAACATATCCCAAGGGTGCAAACTTGTAAGGTGTGGAGGTAAGTCGGTTGCCACCGGATCAAGTGATGATCCTGATTGGTGGGTGGGGAAAACTACATGATTGTTTAGGCCACATAGTGCCAGTAGAGTGTCGGAGGCAGTTTGTATTATATTTTGGTTCAGGTCAACGATGACTAATACATGCTGGTAGTTATCGCTAGTCATACGTCTATTAAGGCTTTCCATTATAAAGGATAAGAGCAGTGGCCCTTGAGATGGAGGACGGTAACAAAAACAAACATATGTTCCGTGTCCTTGTACATTAATAATTTTTAATGAAATTATCTCCAGAATGTCGGGTATGTTGCAGTCGATTATCTGGAGTTGAAGGTTTTCCCTATAACATAAGGCTACTCCACCGCCCTGCATGCTGCGATCTTTTTTCGTCCAGTTCGATAAGCCAGGAATCTTTGCATAGTTGGGGGCAACTTTTTCATCTAAAAATGTTTACACAGCAAAAACAGTATCAGCATTATTTTTTTTTTATTATCACAAACTGATGTGTGAGTTTTCCTACGTTAGTATGGATGCCTCTTATATTTGCTGATATTATTTTGATCATGCTGCACTGCATGTCTTTGTTGTTGGGCGACATTTTGGAAATATGCTTGTGGATGCACTGACGTACTATGGTGGGGGTGAAACTGGGTGTTGTAGTTTTGTCGGTGATAATATATACCAACGTGTCCTTGAGGAAAAAAATTGCTTTTGCTAGGTATGAATGTGTTGTATTTGGGCCGATTGTACTGCAGACAAAGTCTCATGTGCCCTGAGCCGAAGAGCATTAATCAAATCTTGGTTGCGTTTGTCAGCAATTCTCTCCCGACAACATTCTGGTGCGGTGTCTTTAATTGCAATAATAGCAACATTGTTGTTTTTGGCACTAATCCTTGGGCTGTCCCTGACGATGACACAATGGGCACTTCTCTTCGTTCCTGGAATGTTGATTACGTTGATGTTCTTGTGTCGTGCCTGGATTTTTGTTACGTCTCTGTTCCTGTTGTGCTTTGTAGTGATGAGTCTGCTTCGCTTTGTGTTGAGTGTGTGTTTGCTTTTGTGAAATCTGATTTCCTTTAATTTGCTGTTGTGTGTGTCTATGTGCGTCACTTTCTGAATTCACGCTCTTTAATTTCAGATGCCCACTATATATACTGTTCTTCAATCTCTTCAATATGTGTTTTCCATTCCTGGCCAATTTTGTTGGCGCGAGCCATACAGACTTATGTTGGACTCCGTCTGAGTGAGACAGTGATGGAGAGAGCATCTAATATAATGCTTCGTTTTTCTGGCAAATCTTTCATTACATTTTGAAAGCGTGATAACTGTGCTTTCGTTTATGTTAACTCCGATTGCAGTTGCCTGACTAGAGTTTGTTTTCTGGATAGAGGTTCTAGGTCGTCAGCTTCGTCTTGGATTAAATTGTTTGCTGCATCTACAACGAACTTGCATCTCTACGTTCATAGAACGTAACTGGATCAGTTATCCCAGTTAGAGCTCTGATGTGTCTAGTCTTCTCACAGTTGTAGCAAGTGCCTTCCCTAAGACATCTATGGCAAGAATTAGGGCAGTTCCCTATGAGACACTTCTTTTCGGACTCGGGCAGTGACTTCTTGCCACAGATTGAACACCAGTTACCCGGTCGGAATCCAGGGATTCTTGTGTTGGTGATAACCAATGTTTTTTGTTGTCCTCTTTATCAAAAAGATTTTTAACACAAATTTACAAAGCGAACTAATATGTACAAAGTACAAATAATATTTTGGTATTAGTGTATTACACAAAATGAGTAAACATACAACGCACCAGTTGTACAATAAATTAATTATGCATGCCTCTCTGTATTGCTCAGTCGAAGAGCACATTCTATTTTAGGGATTATATTTTGAAACAGTTCCCTTTAGGCCGTTTAGCAAAAGTTGCTTTACAATTATTCAACAAAAAATGTTACACGTAAATACACAAAAAAATGCCATAAGATTATTTACAAATTTATTCTTATTTTATCTCTTCCCACATTTAGCAATAGAATAAGAATTATTCAGATAAGGTCGCAATTCAAGAAGAAATGTCTACACTCCATGAATCAATTTGCTAAAATGTCAGAGTAAAATGCGAACATCCCCCACCCCCTATTTTAAGAAAAATGGGAGGGGGGGGGGTGACAAGCTTGGGTAATACTTTTTAAGGCGGGAAGGGAAGTTCTTTAAAGTACACGTATCTCAAATTCACCAAAATACTAACTAATTCCAGGATGATTATGCCAGAGAATTATATAAGCACTTTAGGGTCTCATTATTGTCGCTTAATACTAATTTGAATGAATTGAGTAACTGAATACTCTCGTTAGAGAGTAATACAAGCTCCTATAGATAGAGGGATCGATTCTGGTTAAAACGAAATAGCACAGATAGCACAGAATAGTGACATAGGCGCATGCTGGGGAATGAGTACAAATTACAATTACGAAGGATTGATACGCACATGTTGATTATATAAAGTGTGCGTGTGTATGTGTGTGTGTGTATGATGTGTTATTGGCCCAATTACTACTGGCTTTGCCTCTATTAGTGCTGGTCCAAAAGCATAATGGCTGCACAATGAGTACTGCTGCAAAAGTGCCAGCTGTGTTGCCGCCGGCGTTTTTCGCTGGAAATTCTGCAATGCTCTGGACGTTACTTTGTAATGCTCCGCCAGCCTTTAGTAACTACTGCTTTCTCAGTCTTCCCGAAGTCTTGGCTTTGGGTTTTCCGACATCAGTACTTATAACTGCGTTTGCTCTGCTCTTTCTCTAACTGACATCCGCCGTCCTCCTCCTTGCTCTGCCTTTCTCTCTATCAATTAATCTGGCAATGTTTCCATGTATCTATCTACACAAGTGGTTCCTAAACTTAATTACATGTCGCCTCCTTTTTTCATCCAGCAGACCCGCACGCCCCACCCCCTCTTTTTAGTATTTATATGAAATTATATATTATGTCTCGTATTTGCATCTTAGCACTGCTTAAGAAAACAATGATTTCTACTTGTATTACAACGAGTGAAACAAACGATACAGGTTGCCGGGTCGGAGTGTTGTGACAAGTCGCTCAGCAGCGTCGGTGTGGGCGGTGTCGGTATCCAACCAACTGATAGAAAACGGGTTGAGGTGACTGATACAATTACACTCTGCCCGTGTGTAAGGGCAGATACTTGTTCATTATTCATTTTAAACATTTGATTTTTGAACAGATGACTTCACGCCCCCTTGTATGTTCCTCAAACTACCCTGAGAGGGTGCGCCCCCCCCCCCCCCAGATTGGGAAAAAACTGATCTACACTCTGTTAAGTGTCTGTACACGTGTCTTCCACCTCTTTTTCTGCGATCTGTTCATAGCGAAAAGAACGACTTTGCTTGGCCGTAGCTGACGCGTGTGTATTATGTGCTGTTGTCTAGTTAAAGTCATTAATTCACTTAAAATCTTTGATATTCAACACCTAGGCAATGCCGTAATGATTTCACTGGCAAAAGATTTATTCCTCGCTCGATCCTGCACAACGGAAAAAAAGGTTATACCGAATTAACCTTTGTTGGCACAGTCATTGAACAACAGGCATAGAACCACCACTTAGGCCAGAGACGTTAGCAAGGTCACACAAAACAAATAACAAGAAATTGAAATACGAATGAGTTTCACGTTTTTGTGTGTCCTTGCTACAATCCCCGATGTCGATTTCCGCCGAATCACAAAATGTGAAAACGTAAAAGATTTGAGCACTTAAAACTTATAACATAAAACTGAAATACGGATGAGTTTCACGTTTTTAAGTGGTCAAATCTTTTATATTTCCTATTTTGTGAAACGGCGGAAATCGACAGAATATAATACATTATTGTTATTATAGCATGAAGTTCCACATAAGTTGCTTCTCTCTCAGTAAAGTACAAAACTCGTATTTGAGTATATTTTTTTCCAGGAACCTTTTTTATTTTCTGTAATTGAACTTGAATATTTCATGGCAACTAGAATATGTCAGTTAGACTGATATTTCATTTTTAACTTTTTAAAACTTGTATTTGGTCATTTTTACCATTGCATTATTTTACACACCAATAATTGTGATTATATGATTTTCACATCATTATTATAAACCATATTTATCTATCAGGCCTAAAACCGCTTTCCCTTTTCCATTGTAAAATTAGAGTTGAAGTGGAACAAATACAAACGAAACGCGATGAGTAAGTCCGTAGAGTATAACACGGATCTATCATGCCCAGGAAAATAGAAAATAAACGCAACACATAGTCTCTTTCGCTTCGCTTTTCGATGCCAATTTAAGAGGTGGCACCTATGCGCTCGCAGTGGAATCTATTATAACATGAAAGCATTGGCTTTGTTTCCATAACATTGATTCCTGTAATGGAACCGGATGTCGACAGGCAGCCCGGTGGAAAGTTGGAGAAAGAGAGAGAGAGCGATCGAGGAAGCAAGAGAGAGAGAGAGAGAGAGAGAGAGAGAGAGAGAGAGAGAGAGAGAGAGAGAGAAGGGGGGGGGGAGGAGAGAGAGAGAGAGAGAGAGAGAGAGAGAGAGAGAGAGAGAGAGAGAGAGAGAGAGAGAGAGAGAGAAAGGGAAAAAGAGAGAGAAAGAGAGAGCGAGAGAAAGAGAGAGAGAGAGAGAGAGAGAGGATAGATATATAGATAAATGGATAGACAGAGAGAGAGAGAAATAATGTGAGAGAGAGAGAAAGGGAAAAGGAGAGAGATAGAGAGAGGATAGATATATAGATAAATGGATAGGTAGATAAACAGATAGATAAATAGATACATAGACAGATAGAGAGAGAGAATTTGAAAGGGGGAGGAGACAGGAGAAAGATAGAGAAAAAACTTTTTTTTTTTTTTTTTTTTTTTTTTTGTGTGTGTGTGTTTGACCGTGTGTGTCTGTCTCCATGTAAATGTAGACTGCTGCTTCATGCGTGCTGTATATATTTGCATACATGAAAACAAGATAGCTCAACGAAAATCACGATCTATTACGTCGTATTTTCCATTTTGTGATAAAGCATAAACCATCAGGTATCTCATTATCTTTACAATGTTCCCCTTCTCGTTTCGAGAAAAAAAGAAGATAAGAAAATATTGCCCAATTAAAGCAATACTTTCCGGGTCTTGATCCTAGAAGACTCGCTCATCGGTTCGGCTACGTTTGATTTTTCATTTTTGACTCTTATTGCACAGTGGCCGAGGCAGCGAAAGGTATGGCGATTTGTCTTGAAGCATTATATGCCTTTGTATCTCGCTTCTCATCGGTTTTATTATGTAATCTCTCTCTCTCTCTCTCTCTCTCTCTCTCTCTCTCTCTCTCTCTCTCTCTCTCTTGTTCTATTTCTGTTTATCGGTCTCTCTGTCTCTCTCTCCCTTTCTATTTCTTTCTCTCTCTCTTGTTCTATTTCTATTTCTCTCTCTCTCTCTCTCTCAATATATATATATATATATGTATATATACATATATATACATATATATACATATACATGCACACACACATACATACAGATATATATATTCATATATTCATATTCATATGTTTATATACTTATGTGAGTATGTACATAAATATACATGATAAGATACGTGTGTATCCATACATAAAGCATTAAGACTTCAATGACAAGAAAAAAAAATCATAAATCTATTTTCTAACCCAAGGTAAGGCTAAGGATAATTCATATATTCAATGTAGGATTTAATAGGTAAATACCTTACAGAAGAAATCAGCAAAGGTCCCATTAAGTATTATAGGTAAAGAGTTGTGACAGTAATTTGACTTATGTTGTGACCTGACTTGCAAAGAAGAAGAAGAAAAAAAAAAGCAAAAAACATTCTGTCAGTTAGGATAGGTCAGGCGATACCTGTACGTGTGTCACTAAGGTCATCCGTATTGCAACATCCCAGGCAGAGGTCATTACGTATTGCAGCACCACGCCCAGATAGATAGATATATATTTTTATGTATATCCTAAATCGGTTAATAAATAGATAAATAAGGACACAGAAAGGTTATTTATTTATTTATTTATTATTATTATTATTTTTTTTTAGTAATGAAGATCTGCTCTCATGGTTATTCCGTGACGCTCCAGAACATGAAAGATTATGTCGTTATGAGTTCAAGGTAGAATGAGAGAGAGAGAGGGAGAGAGAGAGAGAGAGAGAGAGAGAGAGAGAGAGAGAGAGAGAGAGAGAGAGAGAGGGGGAGAGAGAGAGAGAGAGAGAGAGAGAGAGAGAGAGAGAGAGAGAGAGAGAGAGAGAGAAGAGAAGAGAGAGAGAGAGAGAGAGAGAGAGAGAGAGAAGAGAAGAGAAGAGAGAGAGAAAGAGAGAAGAGAAGAGAGAGAGAGAGAGAAAGAGAGAAGAGAAGAGAGAGAGAAGAGAGAGAGAGAGAATGAGTAGGAGTGATGTTGACAGACTAGCAGCATATGAAACAAACAAGCAAGGCCAGTAAGGTATCTATCTGCCTTCCTTTCTCCTTCTTTTTACAGTCTCCCTCCATGCTGGCTTCCTTCTGTTCTCTTCTCCTGTTATTTTATTAACCGCACTGTTATTTTATCTCGTCTCACTCACCTGAAGTAAGTGAAGATGAAGATAGTGATGATGAGAGTGAAGAGGGATAGCAGCGCGCCGATGAAGGTAATGTAACTGACAGCTTCCGCCGCAGAATTATCGTCCTGTGAGAGAGAATAAGAGAAAAGAGCAAAATGTAAAATTATCTGAAAATGAGAGGGATTTATTTATTTTTATTTTATTTTATTTTATTATTTTTTTTTTTTTTTTTTTTTTTGCTACGGGGACCATCGTTGATATAGAGTGCGAATGAACCAATTTGGATTCAGTGCGATTTGGCCAATTTGGATTTCGCGAAGAGGAAGATTCCTAATGATGAGCTGTACCTTTATTCCAAGTTTCTTGTAATAAATGTTAAGCCAATGGGAATTTTCTTTGCGTAGGATACATGGCAACATTCATTACTGGCACTCATGTAGATGTGGAAAGAAATGAACTGTATAATTTAACGTTTATTTCCGTTGAGTCATTCCGTATTGCTAAACAAAGTTAACCTCGCTAAGTAGAATCTTAGTGATACATATGCCTTTAATACCACGTTCACATATTTTTTGGCAAAAGCTTCAGATTCAAAATCAATAAACTCTATGGATGCACAGATATTTCAGTTCTTTTTTCTTACATACAATAAAGCTATATAAATATCAAAACTTTTCAAGAAGGGGAGGGGGGAGAGTAACATATCGTAATATATTGTATTCTATTCATTATTATCCATCTTGATTAAAAAAAAAATAATAATAATAATAATGATAATAATAATAATAATAATAATAA
>BOPN01000074.1:24711-27211 GCA_017312705.2 Penaeus japonicus
GTAAGGCTATATGTGTATATGATATGCATGTACGAGAGCGAGTGTAAGTGTGTATGTGTGTGTGTGTGTGTGTATGTGTGTGTGTGTGTGTGTGTGTGTGTGTGTGTGTGTGTCTAATGCGATAGAAAATGGCGCAATGAAAGATTTTGGGTAAATGTTTCCCTCTTACAGTTCGGTGGTGTGTTATAGCACTCTCTTGAATGATAAGGATGCTGTAAAACGACTGTTTAAGCTGTCCGAGGTTCTTTGACATCTGCTACAAACAATACAAAGAAAACCGCACTTACAACACAGAAAACGGGGTGCAGTCACTGTTTACGTTTTCCATCTATACTGGCCACATGGTATACCCTGATTTCTTATTCTGCCTGACAATGGTGATGTCGTGGAATTAACTGTGAGAATAATGTCAGTCTTTGAGATTTCGTTGTTGTTTAATAGTGTATAAGACTTTTGGTAATGCTTGCCATGCTGGAAAGTCTGTCTGGATGAATGTGGAATCTTAAAAAGGCAATTGGGAGACGCCGTTGATGGTTGAGGGTCGGAAAACTTGTCTGACCAGTAGGTGGGAATCCTTACCCTCTTCACCTGCACGGACACTCCTACATCTACAGTATTTCAACATACACAGCACCCACGCTACAGCCACTCCCAAAGCGTACGCCTGCTATTCCGGGATTCCTTCATGTAAACTGCAATTATCGTTAACGCCTTCAATAATCATTAGGGCAAGCTGCCAAGCATATATACGTGGTTAGAATTCAAAGTAGTGGCGTCGAAAAAAAGAAAGATAATTGAATAGTGACGAGTGAGGAATTGAGAGGGCTACGCCATCATTGTGACATCAGGATAAATCCGCAAGCTGACATTAGGTTAGCGTTCAAAAAGATGACATAAGAAAAACACGAGTCGATGAGATTACGTGAACATGAAGTAAGGAATAACCAGAACAAGGCTGTAGAATCCTCTACAGTGAGAAACAACGAGGTCAGCTGGGTCCGAGGCAACAGGAAGACACAGAGAGGGGCGCAGGTTTTGACTCGAGAAAGTTACCTGGAATCCTGGAAAGATCAGGTAGAGGCGATTGGTAAGATGATTCCGGAGAAAGAACAGGAACGTTGTTGATTATGATGAGAGAAAGTTATGATGGCGGGGACGCTGTTATTTGGGCATCTTCACTGGTTTAAGGAGTTTTATTAGTAGTATTGTGGATATGTTCACTGCTAATGGTTATTGTGGATATGTTCACTGCTAATGGTTATTGTGGATATGTTCACTGCTAATGGTTATTATGGATATGTTCACTGCTAATGGTTATTGTAGATATGTTCACTGTTAATGGTTATTGTGGATATGTTGTGCACTGTGTTGAATAGCTGATCACCTGTTGGATGTTGGATGTCTTTTGTTATTGATAGTAAATATGACCCACGGTAGAATCAACTTCTTCATTTTTATCATTCAACAAGATTAATGTCAATATACAATCCCTTGTGTGTTATGTAAAGCCTGCATAACACGTGTGCTTTAATACCAAATAAGATGCCTCGCCCACTCAGTTGAAGCACATAGAGCATGTGTATTAAGAGAAATTTGAAACAAAACTGAATAAATAATATCCAGGAAGTCTAGTACAAGTCAACTGTTCACAGTATTGCCAACGGCGCTCAGAAAAAAATAAGCCACTATGACAGTGTTGCCAGATTTTGATCCTTAACATTTGTGTTTGTCTTAACAGAACACAAAAGTTATTTAATGTGTTTATGTTTTTATGAGTGGTATATTGTCTTGCAGTCGCGAACATCTTCCATCATACTACCTGTTTTTTCTTTTCTTTTTCTGGTTCTTCTTTAATACTTTTTTTTCTCTCTCATCTTAGGAAATTCGATAGAAATGATCCCATCGACATTCCATTCAACTATCTTTTTTTTCTTCTTAAGAGGAATTTTCCATCAACGGGATATCAGACAGGAACTCTGCGCCCCATCTCCTCTTACTTGTTTCTCACCTGCTTCCAAAAATAACTTTTTTTTTTGTTATTGGGCGGAGCTTAAGCCAGGAACTCTCAGCTATTGGTTGTAGGTGAACGACGCTGATTGGTCCATTAGAAAAGTAGGGTTATTGCGTTTAGCAATATCTATTTGTTTCCAAAAAGCATTTTATTTCCATAGCTGTGGTCTTTTCTGAAGATATAGGAATCGAAATAATGAATCCTAATACTTGGTACACGTCCTTTATGTATCTACATTAGGAAAATCCCGTAACACTGACCCTTTTGCTACAAAACATCTCCAGTGTTATACTGCACAAGAGTAAGGATTTCCCATAACCTATCACACAGTATTATATACAGTATGATTGCCTAAAACAAGGAAATGACAGTGGATATTTTCTCTTCGAATATAGGTGGTGCTGTTGGATATTATCAACTCTGTTGAAGATTATATGATTGTAAACTGGCACTCATGGGTATGGTCATCAGTTGTTCAGCATTCATATT
>BOPN01000074.1:34711-37211 GCA_017312705.2 Penaeus japonicus
CCGTTCTTGCACGGGGCTCCGAGCAATTGCATTCATTCTAATCGATCTTTAAGTAACTTACCGAACTTGCGTACGTGACAGGAGTTGGCCATGTTCATGAGCCGACTCGTGCCCTCTGACTCTCGCAGTTTCCCAGTCTTCATTATAGCTTGTTGTTCCCCTCTTACTTAGCGCCTGTCTCTTCTCATTATTTAGTTTTATGTTTTCCTTTTCTATATTGGATCATTAGTCAAAAGAGAAAGAAGCAAGATGGCGAGGAGAGAGAAAAGAAAGGCGGGCGAGAGAAAAGGAAAGCATTTATAATCGCCACTGAAGGATTGAGGATTATCTTATGGTTGTTCTTGTTGCTGTTTTCGAGTGTTCGCTTACTCCTCCGTCTCTCCCTCACCCTTTCATTTCTCCCTCCATCCTTCCCCTCCCTAGTCTCCTCCCTCTCCCCTCCCTCCTTCCCCTCTCCCGCCCCTTTTTCCCTGCCTCTCAATCTTCCCTTCCCTCTTCCCTCCTTCCCCTCCCTCCCCATTCTCCCATTTCCTTTGCCTCCACTCTCTCCCCTCCCTCCCCTCTCCCCTCACTCCCACCTCTCACTCCCTTCCCTCCCCTCTCCCGTCCCTTGCTCCCTTCTCCCTCCATAACCCCCCCCCCCCCCCGCCACCACCACCACCACCCTGTGCAAAAAGGAAAAGTCCCAGTCTATTGTTGCTATTGCTGGCGTTGCACATGTTGCTATTGTTGTTGTAATTGAAGAAATCACTGACAGTCTCAATGCAATTGCTGTTGGCGATTTTTTTTTTTTTTTTTTTTTTTTTTTTTTTTTTTTTTTTTTTTTTTTTTTTTTTTTTTTTTTTTTTTTTTTGTCATACCTTGATCTGAGGTTGTTACTGCTGTCTATTAGGTTTCGGATCTCGCTAAACTCTGTCAGGATCCACATTGCTTTTCACTTGCACTTTCTTATTATTATTCCTCTTCCTGCAAGTGTGCTCTCTTCTTCGCCTGCTTTCCCTCATTTGTCGCAGTTCGGTTTCTTTTCACGCATTTCGCAGGCGATTGTTTCTTTTCGTTTCCGGTTGTGAGGCGCTTTCATGAGGTTCAAATAATGAACATTACCTTATCATTTTCCCGGATGTTGAGAGTGCATGACATCGTCCAGGTGATGATATTTGATTTTTTTGCGATTGCATGAACATTTTTTTCAACGTTTTCATCATCCTCTGCTTATTTTTTTATTTCCTCTGTTTCATCTCTCTCCTCTTCTTTCTATTTCCTTTCTCTCTTCCTCTTCTTCCGTTTCTCCTCTTCTTCTATTTCCTTCTCTTATCTTTACTTATTCTTCTTCATTTGTTATCTCCCTCTTTCACTTACTCGTCCCAATTAATGTGATATGTTGCCCGTTCTCACCCTCATCAATAATGTCTAGAGACAGTTAGTCGACTTTGCAATAGCTCGCTTCGGAATCCACTCGCTCAGATGCGAAAGATACCGACTTGCAACGGCAGGTTGAGTGGGAGTGCACGATCATCTGTCTTCCATGAACCCATTTTTTATCAAGCGAATTTATCAGCATGTGATTCCATTTTCCTCTTTTTATCTGATGGAATTCTAGCCGGCAGTTTCATAGCATCAATCTAGACATACGTTTATCCCTTTGCTTCCTAGTCTATACGTGCATTTCGGTGAGAATCAGTGCTTTTTTCATGCACTGTGAATGCTTTCGTGCATTTCGAACAGCAAGTCCCACCGGCGGTTCAATTACGCCGTGTGCATCTAGCGGCACATCGATAATGGCCGTGCAGGTAATTATGGCAATTGCTGTGGTAATTTCGTCTCTGATTGCGGTGTTGGATATTAGTACGTTAATGGGGGAGGGAACAAGTATTATACCTTGTAATATTCCCTTCATATAGTGAGGAAAAGCACGTGGAAGGTACATGCATTACTGCCGGTTGTAAAAGACCACACCTGGCGCTTGAGGTCACGGTGTTTGCTTAGCCATATGGTCATCCCTCCCCCCCCCACTACCGCTCCCCACCCCCACTCCCCCTCCCAACCCAAAAACGCAAAAAAGTATGATGATGATATATACGTTAATTAAAACATTGCGGTCTGGAGGATACGCTAACGAATCTGAATAAATAAATCTGGTCATTATTTTGGCTACGTGAAAATTTTACCAGATTCACAGCTAATATAACGTTTCTCATGGATATGGCTGGACCTGTCCACATATTGGACATGATCATAATCAAGAGACGGGCGTGGTTTTGATACATATGATCACGTGTTTTTGAGCAATATGATCCTGCAAAGTTAGATCGATGATTATTATATCTTATGAGGCACGATCGACGTGACTGCGGAGGAACGCCTAAAGATGTGAATAAAAACTTAGAATAATCTGACATTGTTCAAGGATTTAGTTACGAATAATGGATCTAGATTAAGATGTAGGATATGATCAAGCCCACTTGAATCGACTGATTTACAGTAAATGCATTTTGTCAGT
>BOPN01000074.1:107211-112211 GCA_017312705.2 Penaeus japonicus
GAGTTTCATTGGTGATATTGTTATTATTCATTCTGTAGACGTGATACAGTCTGTATATGCATTCATTTGTTTTTATCTAGTCAGGCAGACGATGGCCAAAACAAGACAAATCAACCCGCGAAATCATATAATTGTCAATCCTGTTGTTGATCTTGCAATTATTTTCGTAAGAACATGTTAGATATCTGAGTCAGAGTTAAATTTATAACTGATATTTAGTTAAAATATGTAAGTGTTTGTTATTTGTTAGTGTTAGTTAAAATATGTTCGAGATAATTATAATCTGTTCACTCAGGTCTGATGGCTGGATCCAAGCAACGTTCAAATCAAGGCTACTCATTGCATAGGTCAATGCAGCGAAAAGGATTATTACAAATGTTCATATTTGTATATTAATTCAAATACAACTATCCAGTTTAATCATAGAATAGTTTCTAAGACGAAATAAGTTTAAAAAATGCCTTAATAACTATATAGTATTCAAAATAGATTAAAGTTAGATATAAATCTCATAAAAAAGATGATCAACGTCCGAAGTAAAAGTGGACATGCAGGTGTTCCCAATCAACAAGGTTACACACAGTCTCCCTCCATACGTAATCGTTAGCTGAAGGATTTGTTTATTTAGTCCACACTTAGTATGTGTGGATTCATTTACTTTTACAAATATTTTTTATCTGATTCATTCCACGTGCTTCACACAAAAAATAAATAAATAAATAAATAAATAAATAACAGCCTACACGAGCTGACAGCTTACATGCCTATTCACTTTGGGAGATTTTTATTCTCGTATTCATTCGTCATGTTGCGCTTTTCATTGGTCACTATATCTTGGAATACGTATAATCAGTTTTGCACAATTCCTTAAATCCTATATATCATTTTATTCTAATTTCGCATTTCTGACCAAAATGTATTTTAAAGGCAAAAATGGCAACACAAGTCAGGCGGGAAACTGGAGCGGAGCGCAAGAAAAAGTGGAACAGATTCTCTATTTGATGATTATGACGATGACGCTACTGATAACATAATATGGCAAATTTCTGATATCCATCGAAATAGGTATCACTGTATCCCTCATGGTATCTACTAACCAAATAGAGCAATATTACCTAACGCAACCAATAAATACGTACGACCGAAAAGGATCATCCTCTGTGCGTATGGAAAAGGCGTGTACTTGGCGGGACATGTTTACTTCGCGGAGTGTCATCGGCCTAAGACCTCGTGTTTTCAATTCAGTTAATAGCCGGTTAAAACTGATCGTATAATTTCAAACATATACTGAACCAAAAAATCAATTGTGAAAGTACCACATTTTTGGACTAAGTTTACAATATACAGAAATATGTTGTTTGAAGTGATGTGTTAGATTCATTGGGATACTTCATAGCGTCCCTATCTATCGGGTCCGAGAGAGAGAGAGAGAGAGAGAGAGAGAGAGAGAGAGAGAGAGAGAGAGATTAGGCATTGACCAACGTCTTATCAATCCATACTAGACATTACAAGGAATCCGTCGAAACCAATTTCGGTCGGGGTTTTATAAAGCGGATTATAGAAAGTTACCAATAATGTTCCTGATGGTGATAACAATCGTGATCATTACCATTATTATCATCATTATCGTCATTATCGTCTTCACCATCACTATCATCATCCTCTTTATTTTCACCATCACTATCATCATCATCATCGGGATAATGATTAAGATGAAAATAATGATATGGTAATTTACTCATTAATAAGGATAATGATAATGATAACAATTATAATATTAGTGAAAAGGATAATGATAACAACAATTGTTATTATTATATTACCATTACCATCATTACTATTATCAATAATGTTATTAATATCCCTATTGATATTAATTTAATTATCAATGTTACCTAGCGTCGCTACAGGCTGAGAAATGCCAGGTCTTCTAAGGTCCTGTTTGTTCTCTGGTGACCAAAGTGACTCCCAACTCCAGACTTGAGTGAACAGACTATGGTATACTTAACCATTAATTAACCTGAAATCACTATCTGATACTATAATCTTTTAAATTATTTCGAAATGCAGTTTTCGTTTGAGGAAAACCATTACGGAATGAACCAAATGTTGTACTTTATACTGATTTTATAAAGTATGTTAATGTAAACTTATTTTGATCTGTTACGCCTGCATCGGGTGCCTCCTTCCTTGAGAGTTCCAATACTATTGTTATAATCGCCAGGCAACCATACAACCAGGACTACCGGTCGGGATGGTCTATGCATACGACCTGGAATACATCCAAGGGTTAGCATGGGGTTTAGTATGCAAGTCAATGCATGAGATTTGAAATACAAATAATAATTATGAAGATGGTCATCATTTGTAATCATTCTCAACATGTTAACATTAACATCAATGATAATTTCACAGAAATCTGAAGCTGGAAGTTTTATTGTGTACTATTGCAGTCAGTTAATTTGTTTCACATATAGGAGGCCACACTACCATGAAGTCTACTAGTCAGTAATTGTGTTTAAAGGACCACAGAAAGAACAATGTTCATGAATAGAAGCCTAAATATCCTGATACTGTAAAGGTATTTTAAGTTTCCTGGTGACAAAATACAGCAAAGGCTTCCCACAATTCCCTCACACTTTGAGCATTTCCTGTGACCGAGCGACGTGATTTTCGGTGCCCTCTTCTCACGAGGGTGTCTTCATCCCAGTGTTCAAGCGCATATCTTTGCTACGCCAGTAACTTTTACTTGGCACGACCTGTGATTCGAATGTCGTTGCTCAAAGTTCTCCTTGTACCTTTACCTTCATTATCATCTTTCCTTACGCCTTTCTCTCCATCCATCCCATCTTCCTCTCTGTACACATACTTTCTCTTTGTCTCCTTCCTCCTCACCTCGGCACAGTTAGCCTAACCCAGGCGCAGTCAGTTTCAACCGCCACCTTTAGCATGTTTGAAAGGGATTACAACTTCCCACCACCCAACTTTTATACTTATCTTATTTTATACTTATAATTGTCTTCAAAACAAACTACCACCCACATATAGCCATTAAACGCCTACTCCGTGAAAGACCATTGGACTAACCGGACAGAGATACACGAGTCTGCAAAGAAGGGCGTTACTCAACTGTAAAATTCTTTACCCTCGTGACTGCCCCACTCATCGCTCAAGATCCGCAGCCCCGCCCATCGATCCTAAGGGTTCGGTTAGGTGTAGATAAAATAAAACAATGAAAACAGACATCTCCTCAATCGTTAGTAGTCCCGAAAGGCCGTGCGTACTGATTTTAGTGATGTTCAGCTGAAGACATGGGCAACCTGTACCAATATTCCACAGGATGCCAGATAATGCTTGAAATATTTTCAAGAGTCATAATGTAGATCTGGAGTTACAGATTGCAAATATACAACTAATTATTTGAACAGACTGATTAAGAGTAGATAGAAATGGTTGACTAATGGATTTCTGCGTCAGGGCGTAAGACAGCGCGTCCTTTAGGGGTTAGAGCAAGTTTTGGAGATATGGGCGCTGTCAATGCGTAAGTGTTGCATGTAGATACCATAGCTTAATGTAACCACGCTCAGAATCGACTCTTCTCTCTGCCTAAAACGAAACTTACACCTTTCTAAGAAACACCTATTCTTCCTTAGCCTGCAATCTCACATAAATATTCCCTCTGAACCTGCACTCACAGCGCCCACCTGCAGAGATGCTTCCCTCTAATATTATTAACAGAATGGTAACTTCTTAATCGGGTCTTTTCTCTTACTGTTTGCATCCTCACGCATGGGTATTGATACGATAAAACGGCAGCTGCTTTTTATTTAGTATTTTCCAATTTCAGTGTTGCTTTGCGATTTAGTATTCTGTTAAAAATACATTTTGTGTACTTGTTTTTGCTTAGGTATGTATTTGTGTGGTTGTGTGTGTGCGTGTGCGTTCCGTTTGTGTGTGCGTGCGTGTGTATGCGTGTGTGCGAGCGTGTGTGCATGTGCTTGTTTGTGCAAATGCGTTTGCTGGTGCGTCAAATGTTAAAGGTATATTCCGGTTCAGTTCTATGATCTTATATATTTACCTAAGTTAACCGACCGGGAAGTCCCAGCCATTATTGCATTGAATATTACTGATATTATGATATGCATATGCTACTTCCCTTCGACAGATATGGTCTCACAGCGGTTTCGAAACAAAGCTTTCGAAAAGGCTGGCGATAACCGCTTCCCCGGCGGAGTTAGGCTCACTCTAACAGGTTGCTGCAAGTTGCAACTCATGCATTCAGCATAGAATTTGCTGATCAACTCTGCAAGTATGTCCATTAAATTGCTCATAAGTGGTCCAGTAAGTTCCTTGGGTGACTAGCAGGAGAGTCCTCGTGAAATCGTGATGAGTAAGCAGGACATTCCAGAAACTCGAGGTTTATGAGGGGCGCTCGGAAGATTTCCTATCCCACTCGATGACTTAGAGAGAAATCTTAGCAGGTCAACGGGCATAAACACTTATTTTTTATTATATTTCTATTCCTATTTTCATTAATACTTGTTGGCATTACTATTACCGATATTGACATTGTCATCATCATCCTGATCCTTAATAGCATCCTTACCATAATTACCTCGTTATCATCTAACTTCTTATGGTCCGTCTGTTTTAACAACTAGTTTGGTGATTTATTCACACACTCACTTCAGGTAATCGTAAATTGATTCAGATCGGATTTTCGTAAGCCGATTAGTAGAATTCCCATTACTACGCTTGGGAAGAGACAGTGGATCTCATTACCCGAACGGAGTCTTGGATCGCATTCAGTCACTTTCTCGTGGAATTTGATCCGACGTGCCAGGCTGACCCCTTTCATACACAATGTGTGTGTGTGTTTGTGTATGTATATGTGTGTGTGTGTGTGTGTGTGTGTGTGTATGTATATAATATGTATATATACATATACATATATGTTTATATATATATATATATGTATATATATGTATATATATATATAT
>BOPN01000074.1:117211-122211 GCA_017312705.2 Penaeus japonicus
ACAACTCTGACGTAATGCCTGACGTAACACCTGGCCAGGAGCGATTGTTAATTAGGAAGCCATGATGACATGCAACTTCCTGAGTCACGCTTCCGATTCGCTAATCAACAGTGTCTCACTCAGCAACTCGGGTTGAGACAAGAGGCTTCGATAGGTTTGGTTTCAGAACTATGCAGTCATGTCGTTTGTGTTAGTTTAAGTGGTGGTAATATAGGGACTAATAGCAGCAGTGGTGCTAATTATAGCTGATCATCATAAGGCAATGTCAATCACGACAATGATGTTTATTATTCTCGTTATCTTAGTGATAGTAACATCTTTGATGGCATACAAATTTATAGTCTTGAATGTGAAGTGTTCATGCTAAAAATGTATCTTTCTAACAATAAAAATATATAGTTTCTTTGTAAAGATCAAATAATCTATGTTGTTTTGAGAAGAGAAAATAAAAAAAACATGCAATATAATTTCTGTTCCTGTAACTGTTCTATTTTAGTATATATTGTACTACGTACGAAACATGCAAAGCTTGTGGGAAAAAAACTAGATAGTTTAATTTAGTATTTGTCAACTCAGCATTAGAATGATCATAAATATTCAGTCGTTCTACAAATACGTGTTACCGTGCTTTGTAGTGCATATCATATTTATTTTTTGTTTTCCATCTTTCTCTTTCTGAAATAAGCCGTTGAATTAATCTCATGATATACTAGCTTTTAAATCATACATACAATAGCACTGTATTTACAGTCAGCGAAATGATTACGTAGTCAGGGCTCAAAGCCATAAGAACACCATGAATGAATGGCGGTAACCCACTTGTACTTGGACCCAGGAGGGTATCTAACTTTCTAACATTTGCCTAGATTGCAGTTGATCCCTCCTCCCTTCCTTACCCCTCCCCCCCAAGTCCCTTTAGAAGTCGCCACGATTAGTAAACCAGCCATTACAACCGGCGGGATTCTGGTGGGGAGGATGACTTCATCTGCTGTAGAGATCGCCTTTTGGGATTTCCGCGTTGAAGAAAATACCCGGAATGCCTGCAGACAAAACGACTTCTTTTGCAGTACCGACAAAGGAGTTTCCTCTCTCGGAATATTCTGACACAACGACTCACGGAATAATGTATCATCCCCACCAGATTTCTGGAAGCTTCGATTCGAGAGGAATCATTTTATTTGACATCTCTAGTGGCTGCTTCTATATCCTTTCAATATTGTCTGTTCCTCTCTTTCACGATATATTAATGTATGTATCTTGTTTTATTTTCAATCTATCAATACAGTTGGTAAATGTGTCTTTATATGTATGTATATGTACACACAAACACACAAACACACACACACACACACACACAAACATATATATATATATATATATATATATATATATATATAGAGAGAGAGAGAGAGAGAGAGAGAGAGAGAGAGAGAGAGAGAGAGAGAGAGAGAGAAAGAGAGAGAGACATGTACAATGGTAATTTGGCACAGGTCAAGTGATATTTGAGTGAAAGGGGAACTCATGCATCAAAATATGTTTTGGTTTATTCGATATAAAACGTATTTAAACGTCAAAACGTGTCCTCGGAAAGCTGTTTATTTAAATCAAATTGCAACTCATATGTCATAAGTAATTCCTCAACAACAAAATAATAATTTCTTTGCCTACCTTGAAAGGCAAAGCATGTAGTATGTCGATGCTTCAGTCATGCAAGTGGTCTTTAGCTCCAAAACTTTCCTTCTTGGTGACTGGGCTTCAAACAGGTCGGGTAACACTGTTGTAGTGGGTTCAAACGCTGGCAGTAGGTTGAAAAAGGATACTAACGATAAACCTTTTTATAATGTGTGTGTGTGTTTGGGGGGGGGGGGCATATCAGAGCGGTGTTCCCCCCCTCCCCCCCTCACCTCCCATATGACCCCCCGTTTGAAGATTTAGATAAATTTGTAACTTACTGGGAAACCTGACAGGCAAGGTAGTGGTAGAAGGGAAAGCGGGGCGAGTCCAGGTCACGGCACTACCATGCGAGGGAAAATAGTGGATCTGTAAGGCATCTAGATCCTGTTATGTTTTAGTTTTGGTTATTTTTCCCTATATGTGAAAATCTCCACTTTTCTTACATCATGCTAACTTTACGAATACTTCCATTATTACCAGCATAAATTCTTATGGTTCTCACTGAGTACTCGAGGTATCTGCGCCCTCGAGCTGCCCCGGCTAGAGAGCGCTGTTTCCCCACCATGGAACCCTCAATAATTACATGGCATTATATTAGCACTAGATTGGTGCCCATACACAGAGTCCTGAAGCAAATAGTGGTGAAAAAATACCTTGCATGGGCGTGTGCAAAAAGCAAGGGCGACACCCCGCACTTTCGTCTTATTGAATATCAAATGTTTCATAATTCTCATTCATAGAACATTGTAATAACAATCTATATGATATTCCAGGAATGGAGATACTTTTGATGGTATTCTTCAATGGCCATTTTCCATTTTACCTCGAACGAAGAGGGGGGGGGAGGTACCGTAAAAGGACAAGGAGGGTGAATAGTTCGCCTATGAATATATACATGTATATATATATATATATATATATATGTTTGTTGTTGTTTTGTTTGTGTGACATGGGAATGGTTTGTTGTCTTTGTTTGTGTGACGTGGGAATGGTTTGTTGTCTTTGTTTGTGTGACGTGGGAATGGTTTGTTGTCTTTGTTTGTGTGACGTGGGAATGGTTTGTTGTCTTTGTTTGTGTGACGTGGGAATGGTTTGTTGTCTTTGTTTGTGTGACGTGGGAATGGTTTGTTGTCTTTGTTTGTGTGACGTGGGAATGGTTTGTTGTCTTTGTTTGTGTGACGTGGGAATGGTTTGTTGTCTTTGTTTGTGTGACGTGGGAATGGTTTGTTGTCTTTGTTTGTGTGACGTGGGAATGGTTTGTTGTCTTTGTTTGTGTGACGTGGGAATGGTTTGTTGTCTTTGTTTGTGTGACGTGGGAATGGTTTGTTGTCTTTGTTTGTGTGACGTGGGAATGGTTTGTTGTCTTTGTTTGTGTGACGTGGGAATGGTTTGTTGTCTTTGTTTGTGTGACGTGGGAATGGTTTGTTGTCTTTGTTTGTGTGACGTGGGAATGGTTTGTTGTCTTTGTTTGTGTGACGTGGGAATGGTTTGTTGTCTTTGTTTGTGTGACGTGGGAATGGTTTGTTGTCTTTGTTTGTGTGACGTGGGAATGGTTTGTTGTCTTTGTTTGTGTGACGTGGGAATGGTTTGTTGTCTTTGTTTGTGTGACGTGGGAATGGTTTGTTGTCTTTGTTTGTGTGACGTGGGAATGGTTTGTTGTCTTTGTTTGTGTGACGTGGGAATGGTTTGTTGTCTTTGTTTGTGTGACGTGGGAATGGTTTGTTGTCTTTGTTTGTGTGACGTGGGAATGGTTTGTTGTCTTTGTTTGTGTGACGTGGGAATGGTTTGTTGTCTTTGTTTGTGTGACGTGGGAATGGTTTGTTGTCTTTGTTTGTGTGACGTGGGAATGGTTTGTTGTCTTTGTTTGTGTGCGTGTGTGTATTGAGTGTATATGTGTGTTTGTGTTTGTGTGTGTGTGTGTGTGTGTGTGTGTTTGTGTGTGTGTTGAGTGTATATGTGTGTTTGTGTGTGTGTGTGTGTGTATGTGTGTGTGTTTGTGTGTGTGTGTGCTTATACGTACATATACATATCTGTTTTTGTTTTTTTTTACTAACCACACATATTTGGTTAATGATCTCATTGATCTGAATGCTTATTGATACAATAACAAACAATCAACAGACATACCAATATAAATGGTGTGGCACCCATCCGCCAAAAGCGAACTGCAAGAAACAATTGAAAGATGCTCTACCTATGGAGGCCACCATTCCGGCCTGTTTGTATACATCCTTTTATTTTCCTTTCCTTTCAATGCAGTTTGTTTCTATTCATTATTTCGTGTTTCCTATCATTTGGCTTTTTTTTTCTTCTAATCACCTAATTCTTTCTTCTGTATTTTATTTCGTCTCGTGTATTTCCTCTCCTTTTTTAAATTTTGCTTCAATTTTTCCCTCTTCTTCATATTCATCCTCATTATTCTTATCATTATTTCTATTCATCCTATCATCATCATTGTCATCACCATCACCAACACTATCACTATCATCATCATCATCATCATTATCTTTTTCTACCATTTTCATATCACACGTAGGATCTTTTCACCTAATTATTAATTGCTGTAATTTGGTAAGAAACAGCAAGAGATTCCTGAACATGTGACATAAAGTTCTAAATTCTCCTTTAAAAAAACGAAGACAAAAACCGAACTGGTTCCATGCTATAATTTACGCTCAACGTAAAAAGGCGAGAGACTTTTCATGTCTCCAGATGACCGGTAGAGTTCCAGCACTTAGAGAATTCACCTTTTCTTTCTTTCTTTCTTTCTATAGCTGGGTATTTGTGTTTTTCTGTGGCATTTACTTATGTCTTAGTCTTCTTTTATATTTTGAAGAACAATATTGATATCTTTAAGAACAAATGAATGTAGCAAGACTGAATATTAGAAACTTTGGGTCTATAGAGAAAGAAAAAATAAAATAAATAAGACGGAGAAATAAAAAGCTTTATCTCGTAGCCATTCATTTACGTTAATAAACTCGAGCTTTGCACCCAGTGGCATAAATTCTGTCGTTGATCTAAGTAAAATACAGAGGGAAATCCAGTGTAAAACGTGTATTCTTTTCATTAAAAGATAACAAAACGGAAACTGAAAAAAAAAACATTTAAGAAACAGAAACTGAATAACACAACTAGTGGAACAAAGCAAACATTACTGAAGGTTAAGAGACGTGTTTAAATGGCCGCGAAGTCGAAGTCGGAGTGACATGGCAATCTAAGGTTAGTCCTGCGGGCAGTTACAGAAACTTTAAGGATAGATGAACGTATTTTTCGAGAATTCCATTGATTTCACTGGAGTCATTGAGTTACAGCCTTGATGGTGA
>BOPN01000074.1:159711-169711 GCA_017312705.2 Penaeus japonicus
TAGAAGAGTCTCCCCTTAAGACCACATCAAAGAACACGAAGCTAACGGCACTTTTGCGGCGGTTCAAGTTCCTGACTCTTGTGAACCATGAAGGAAGGATTAGTGTTAATATTAATCGTTTTTTCACTGTCAGCTCTCGTCAATGGCGGGAAGAAATTCAAAGTGGATGTCAAGGCGACTAAGGCGTACGGACCGGGCCTTGAACCGGATAAAATAGTGATCCCTGTGCGCTATTTCTTCATTGAAGTTTACGATACTAAAGGCAACAGGTAAGGAAGGCGCCGCGGCCATACAGGGTGTCTTCAAGAAATTCCTAAGGAGGGCACTGTTAGACGAGAGGGATTTTACATTTTATTCTTGATTTACGCAACCATGGTTTACTTTTGATGGAAATTCATCAGTTTTACATGACAAGGGATGTAGTTCTACTGTTCGAAGAGTATAGGAGGTATCTGTAATCAAGGAAGTGTTTGTGCCTCGCACTGTATTCATGTCAATGGGTAACTAATGGGCGCGTCGCTGTCAACAACCGCTAAATTAAAAAAGGATTTTAGAAAAATACTTTAAATAAAAAGGAAACATACATGTTAGGATAAAATTTATCATTTGTAGATTTTGATATATACAGAATAAAATATTTGTTAAAGCTCTGTCCAGTTCCACATTTTTGTGGAGTTACTATATGTACCCATATTGATGTAAAATTATTAAATATATAGTTAAGAATTCACATTTAAACAATGCTGACAAGTCGAGGTGCAGAATTTCAGCATCTTCTGTATGTGTCATCTTGATATTGTAATTCCAAAGTAAAGTTTGCTTGGATATTTATATCCAGGATGGTCATTTTATTTATGTATATATGATTAAATGGAAAGAACATAAGTTCATATATTTGGGTACTTTGATATAGGTTCAAAATATTGAAGATTGTTATATGTCATTCAGTTATTAGATAAAAGTAAACCATTTTATTGTTTTAACTTAGTTAATAACAATGAAAGAATTTTAGTTTGACAAAAAGTGGCATGAATGCTTAAATATAGTTGGTATCCAGTACCTTCAGTGATATTGTAAGGTCAGTACTTTCAAGTAGAATAAGTAGCAAGACCCATGTTAATTTTTTCAAATATATCTGACCATTCTTGATTAAAGGTGCATAATCATTCTGAAAACAGCATAATAGAAGAAGTCTAAGGAATATAACAGTAAATATTAGGGAAGGTTTTTTTAAGGATTTTTAATTTTTATAATCTGTGTGGAAAAGACTCAGTTAATTTTACAGTTCTGTGACAAAATAATGGTAGTGGGTACATGAAAAAATTATTTGCATTTTATGACATTCTGATTCAGTTTTTTGGCAATCTTTACTTTATTTTCCATGTTATTTTTTGTATTGTTTTTTGTACATTTATATTATCAACTTATCGTTACAAATATTATGGTTCGACAGTTCAGGAAGATGTAAAATGGTTGTCGTTGTTTGGGCCATCATAAGCAATCAGTCCTAGAATTGCTTGTAGCTATACACCCACATTATTTAGGGTCATCAGAGTTAGACAACAATTTCCATGTAGCCTGGTCTCCCATATCCTCATGTAGTCCATCCACTTTCAGATAATTTTCTCATCTGTGTTTTGGTCATCCTCTCCTCCACTTTCCCATGCACTTTCTCTCCAACATACTGCTCCTCTTTTGTGTAGACAGGTTCCTTCCATTTCAACTGTGATTCTCTAACCTTTCCTGTCGTGCCATTTACTCCCAGCTTTGTTTTTACCACTTTGTTTCATAGCATACCCTTCCCTGTCACTTTGTATGCAGACTTCAGCATTCTCCTTTCTCCCACCTCTGGTCGTCTTACTTGCCTCTTATTCATGGCAACCTTTTCCCAGCCACAGAGCATTGTAGGTCTCACCATTGTTTTGTTTAGCTAAGAACTTCATACTATATGATTTTGAAATTCTGATAGCAAATGGTGTATGTAGCACTTAACCCAGATTACAACAAAAGTTCTTTGTCACACTTATCAGTTTATTTGATATGAAACATGGTTGACAGCACATGCATTAGGGATTGCCCAAACTTGTAGTTATGCCTCTTTTTAAAGAAAAGCTATACACTATCTTTAAATGATTTAAAGTATTAGCATATTTAAAACATTAACCCCCAGGATGGCCCCAGCATGAGCCAGTAGTGGGGCTCAGGCTGGAACTTACACCAAGTAAGGAAGGAAGGATAGTCAGGAATATTACTTGACCAACAAAGAGAACTTGACATTGTCCAAAATTGCATGAAGCAATCACCTTGGCACTCAACCAAAGGGCAGCAAACCTTTGCCAGTTACATTCCAGCAAGATATAGCTCTGGTTGGATCCTTTGTACCCATTTTGATGAGGAAGAATATACATGTTGATGTATTCAGTGATAGCTTGACTGTGATATTATTATGATTATTTCTAAGCAGTTCACTCAGCTTTTTTTCTTATTATTTTAATCAATACAGGAATGTCAGATAGCATGAGTTCCAGTTTTTAAAGTTCTCTATTAGGAAACTACACAAAAGGGGATCAAATAAGATCAAGATGTTTAATCAGTATCTGAATAGGGTCAGTCTTGGCAACAATCATCCTGACAGTTGATGACTAAAATAAAATACAGTTATTCCCAAAACACCTAAAGATTTAAGCCACAACTTCAGATTGAGTATCTCTATTACTTAAAAGTTTTGCTGCCTGTATACATAACAAAAGAAGCACAAGAAGACAGTTTGGTTAATACTAAGAATTTTTACCTGACATATTGTTTTCATTATGTATGCTACAGAAAATGGTCTAGTCAAATCTTAGACTACTCTTATCATCATTATCAGTGATTGGATTCTAATTATGATTATCATAATTATTTACATATTTTTTGTAATATTTCAGGGTTACCAAGTCAGTAGGAAAACCATTTCAAGTGCTAGTTGAAGGGGAGACTTTTGATGGAAGGAACTGTCGAGTGTGGACTCAAATTCTTGATCGTTATGATGGCTCATATATTGTCAGGTGAGTAAGCTATTGTTTTTCCATATTATAGTTGTATTCCACCATTCTGTGTAATAATGGTGAAAGCGTTAGATTGTGTTGTATTTGGTAGATATCCTAATTTGTAATGCTTGCTAAGAATTTACTTTGATTCATGATGTGAAGATTTAAACCCCTGTAATATTTTATATGAAATATATTCTTGTCCTTGTCAGAAATATTTTATTCTTATGGTTTGATTAATTTTAGGTATCGCACATACCAAACCTGCACAAAAACCATCATTCATGTGCTCTACAACAGTCAGCATGTAGCAGAGTCTCCATACAAGATACCAGGTATGTATATGTAATTTTTTTAAATAAATTTATTAGACTATATTTTTGAAAATAATAACTATTATAACAAACACAAATCAACATTTTGATTATATTAATGTAAGATTATTTTACTTTTCAGTAATACCATATGCATTATACCAAAGGAAGTAATACTTTACCATTGTTACAGGTCCTGTGTATGCTGAAGATTGTTACTGCCCAAATGGTGATACAGTTGAATGGAAGAAGACTGTAGGATGTCCAGGCAACTATTCACAGATTGAAAGAGATCTTTCATACTTTCAGGAAGTTGACTTTGACAAAGTCCTAAAAGAAGCAGCAGTACGATTCAATCAAGCTGGATCTCGCAGTTTCTGTAACTACGTTGTCAAGGATAATAAAGTTAGTTCTTGGCAGCATCTATTCTTGCATTTTAGGAAATTGAATGCTCAATTTTTATCTGTCAGCTTTAGAAGCTATAAATCTGTTCTGAATAAAGCATCGTGTATATACTATGTAGGAAAGCTAATTCTCTCTTCCTTGACACTCTTGTATCTTAAAACAGGTTTACCGAAGGTGCTATGGCCAGCATGTGGGCTTCAGTATGTTCATGGATAACATGCTTCACTCCATGGTACGAAAAATGGTGCTTCCTGATATTGAATTCATTGTTAATCTGGGTGACTGGCCACTAGTGGATCCTAAGGTAAGTCATGAAAATATTGCATTTGCAATTAGCAGCTGTCAATAACACCAGGGGAAGCTTTAGAGAGACTTGAATTTGATAAAGAAAGTAAATATGGGTGATAGCAAATTAACCATTGAATGGGAGGCTTATAAATTTATGAAAGAGCAGTAAGCACTGTGAATTGCTCTGTAAGCAATTCACAAGACCAAATGTATATGGTACTTGATGGAGGCATGATGGTCGACAGTAGCATTTCTGATTTTTGTCAAACGAGGATTTTTTTTTTTTTTATGTAGTAAACATATGATTTTTAGTCATATATGATAACAAGTTGCATTAGTTTGATTAATGTCATCACTGTTTAAAAATTGCAAAAAAAGAGTTTATGCTTAATTAATTCATAGTAGTAGCCTATATATGTTTTGTCACTCTTGCTAATTGTGCTTTGCATTACTTTTTTTAATTCACATTAAGGTGTATTTTCTGTATTTCAAGTATCTTTACATATAGATCTATAGATATGATATGTATATATTAGCTTTAATACAAGGGTCATTATCTGGAATAAAAATATTGATTGTGTAGTAGCTTAGTACACTGTAACCACACCCATTCACAGTAATGCAGACTCTGATTCTGTCCTCAAGTGTGACCCTAACAGATTCATTGGTATGACTTGATGATAGAATCAGTATTAGATTATAAAATGTAATACAGTTGTCCCTTTTAAACAAAATGATGCACTCACCCCAAAAGTGCTGATCACTTCAATACCTTTTTATGAACAGGTAAAGCCATTGATACCAATATTCTCATGGTGTGCATCAGAAGACACGGCAGACATTGTGATGCCAACATATGACATCACAGAGGCAACATTAGAGATGATGGGAAGGTATGACATTTCTCATGAGAATATATATTGTATACAGGCTGTAAGTGTTAGGTAGCACATGTGTGTTTTCTTTGCATTTTGCATGCAGATGTTCTGGTAATAAAATAGTTAAATATCATATTGTTATGAAGTTTGTTTAATGTTGATGCAGATGTGGATGTTTTCTGTAATAGTATATAAACTTTTGATTTTACTTCACTTCTTACTTTTTTACATATAAAGTCAGTTTAGATGGTGGCATATAATTGACTAAATTGGGCATACATGAAATATCAAACCTAGTTGATCTATAGTAAAAAGTATTAATGTGAAATCCTCAACCATCAGTTATCTAATTATTCATTTACTTTTGATTATATTTGATAGTAGGGAAACAGTTTACATTATTGCAGAAGTGAAAACATCTTCCACATGGTGTTCTCAACATTATTTTGTAAGAATGACCCATTTTTTTTTTATAGTAGATCATCTTTCATATCAACGAATAGTTGATAAGCACTTCTCTGTTGCAGTTATGATCATCACCTATGAAATGAAGTGTTATCTTTTCATTATATTTTCGAATTGTTTTTTGTATCTCACCTAAATAACCATTAGTTGGGCCACCAGCATCCTTAATAATAGGTGAATTCTGACAACCCAAACATATGGCCAAATGTCTAATTAATACAGTGAAGTTTCTTTAACACACACAAAAGATAGGTAGAAAGTCATGGGAATCAGTAAAAGGAAGTCAGTATGAAGAACAAAAGAGTTTCCATTTTGGACCTACAAAAGTATGAGTACAATTATAGAAAAAATGATGGCATGTCATGGTACTCTACTAATGCCCTCAACTAACTAATGACCTTTTGTGCCTTTTGCTTTCTGGGTAAACCAGCTTCTTACAGTCATGGCTGGCAAAGCTCACATATTTTTTTATTTCTTTATTTTACTATATTTCTCATATCATTTTTAACATCTGCTCAGTCTGGACAAGTACTAAGGTTAGGGTAAACCTGCTTTAATTTAATAAGACTTCAAAATAATATAACATGTGAAGGTAGGTACCCAAAATATGAAGCTCTGAAGATTGCAATGATTAGAATTTTATAATTTGATGGTACCTGATGTAAGTTGGATTTCAAATATCATATATCTTGAAAACTCCATCGTATCCATTGTATTAATGTCCCCATTTAAGTCTGACTGGTTTATAGAATATGTATAACAGATTTTGTCTTTTCTTTTTGTTTCTTTTCTTTTAAGGACGCTTAGCATTAACCTAAACAGCCTTCCCTATCTTTATCCTCTACCCTAATCTTTTTCTTTTTCTTTTCTTTAATTTATTTTGGATATCTTTTAGTCTCAGAAGATGACATTTGAATATGCTCTTTTTCATCATCTACTTTGTCCCCCCAAATTTGAAAATTATGCTGTTGTTTACTCACTCTTTCCAAAATGAATGAACTCCTTTGCCACGTTGCATCTCTACCACATTCCAATTATGCAAATTTTCAGGGTGACCTTAGACTTATTATCAGTCCAGTCCAACAATGATATACCTTGGGCTTTGAAGAAATCCCAGGCGTTCTGGAGAGGCCGGGACTCTCGCCGCGAGAGGCTAGATCTCATAGACATGGCCCGGGAGAACCAACACCTCATAAATGCATCCTTGACCAACTTCTTCTTCTTTAAGGATGAGGAAAGCAAATATGGCCCTAAAGAGAAGCATGTATCTTTTTTCAAATTCTTTGATGTAAGTTTGTCTTTTATCCTTGTTTTTTCTTATTTGTACTTGTAAATTGTTTCTTAGCATGTTATTTTCTTTCAGACCCTAAAGCAAAGTTGTGCATTTTCAACTTGCATCATCACGTGCATGTTGTATGTCATTTTTTTTGCGAAAGTACACATTTCAAATAGGATTAAGGTAATTGAAATTATAACTTTTACTAAATCATTTGCTTTAAGAATCTAATTAAAAGTTATCCCCGATATTGACATTCTTATAGTATTGTTGATTAATTTCAAACACCTTTGACACAGAATTATTGTATTGATCCTTTGATCACTGTATCTTAGATATGATTTTAGGATAGCAAATTATATTCCATATTTGTATAATTACATAAATAGATACTACAAAAAACAAGCACAGTAACATGCACACTGATATAACAGAACAGTGTTACAGTAAGAACGAATTAATGACTTTTATTATGTAATTGAACATATATGTTTCTTTATATATACTTTTTTCCAAATCGTTCTAATACTGAAACATTGCAAAGCACAGACACTGATCTAAAATATTGCTCCTCAGTATAAATATCAGCTGAACATCGATGGCACTGTCGCTGCCTATCGCTTCCCATATCTTCTGGGTGGAAGTAGTGTGGTTTTAAAGCAAGATTCACCATACTATGAGTTCTTCTATCATGACCTCAAACCATACGTTCATTTTATCCCTTTCAAGCGGGATCTCTCGGACCTGATTGAAAAAGTAAGTCTGCTGCCTGATGACGATGATGATTATCTGGCACAAGAATTTGTCTTCCAAGACCTCTTCAAAGTCAAGGGCCGTGCATTGAGTGTATCTATGGATGCATGGATGTATGTGCAGGTGCATATATGGGGACTGAGGACATGTATGTATGAATGTGAGTTTGGGTGTGTGGGTGTAGTGTGAGGGATGGGGATGGGGATGGGGATGGGGATGTGTGCTTCTATTATACAAATGTAGCATATATTACATGCTTGATAACATCTTTGTTCATAGGAGAGCACTAGCTCTAATTATGAATGAACCAGACGAATATGTACTAAGGTTTATAATGAGAGCCTGTAAGTAATATCTTTATTTTTTCCCATTTGCATAGATTGAGTGGGCAAGAGCAAATGATGACAAGGTGCAGGAGGTAGCAAGAAATGGAAGAAAGTATGTGCAAGAAAATTTAATGCCAGAAGCTATATACTGCTACCATGCTGCACTCTTTGAGGTAAGACAAAGACAGTATCAAAGGTATTTCAGGATATTGATTCTTTATATAAAAGAAAATTAGAATGTAACAGCACATCCACAAATATATATTTTATAATGACACCAGGATGATATGAAAAAAAAAATGTTTGTATATGCATAGTTGTAAGTGCAAGTCTTTAGGAATATCTTTTTAGCTTGTGTGTGTGGTTAATTGGACTTGAATTCAATCATGTTCATTTCATCCTGGATCTAAACTACTCATTTTTGCTGTATCCTATCCTTGAGTTTTTTACCTGTTTACCAAAAAGAACAATACTATTTACAAATAATGTTACTGAATTTTCAATACCTGAAGCAAACAGTCAGTGAGCCATGACATTTTTCTTTTTGCCTCTTCTTTTCTTTTCTTTAAAGGTTCAAGACAGTAATTACTATTTTAGTTTTCATTTTTTGTTTTCTTGTCCATTGTGTCAATTACTTGAAGGGGGAGGTTGTGTTATAGAATGCATTTATTTATTTATTCAATTATTTGTTTCTTGGTATTTTTTGTTGCCAGGATTACAAAAAAAAATTCCAAGAGATTTTGGTTAAGGTGTATGTGTGGGTAGCCCATGTGACAGAACAATTGATTAGAATTTGGTGGGGATTCATCGTGCATTAGTGTTCACCTATGAAAAAAAAAAGAATGGAGTGAATGGAAAGATGAAGGCAAACTGTGCTTGTAGCTGTAAATGCCTTTGCTTATTGGCTGTTCTGGCACTGTCTGGGTCAGTATCTCTTCCTATTCTGGCTGCACATGCTACACCACCAGTACTCTAGACTGGGGTCGGCATCTGGTTGCGTGTTGTTGGTCAGAAGCCAGCACTTCATAGAGACTATGAGTGAATGTTCTTGATAGCTTGCTTTCCTGCTGGTGCAATTGTAAACAAACCCTGATTAGTGAATGATATTATCATCATTATCCACCAAATTGATATATTGCCATTAGAGTAATGAAGAAAGATAGCATGTCACTTCCCATATCATCATCAGGCCCAAAACTCCTCTATCAATACAATATTGATGTTCATTCACAAAGAGTTCATTAAAAATAGGTCTGCTATCCAGGTTTTGTGGTAGACTTTGGTATTTTCTAATTACCCATAACCCTTCCTTTCTCTCAAGTCTTTCCTCTCTCTCAAGTCTTATACTTTTTCTCAAGAGAATAACATCTATGACTGCAATTCTAGTCGCATGCAATTTCCCTCAAATTTAGATTTTATCTTTCCTAAAAGCTGAAACTACCAACGTAATAAGAAATCATGCACTTAGAATTAATCAATTATAGATTTATGCTTTGATTTTACCCCTGGTTTCTTTCAGGAATGGAGCAAAAGACTTAAATCCAAGGTGAATATCAGGGAAGGCATGGAACACATTCCTACTCCAGAAAATGAGAAACGTTTTGGTGATTGCCGTTGCCATCGTCTGAACCGCCACGATGAGTTGTAAGAAGCGAAGATAAAAAGATGAATATTTTAGACTGCTACTCATGACAAGCTGCTTTTTTTTTCTCTCTCTCTCTTTTCAAAGAGATATGACAGTCATAAGACTCTGTCATCAGAAGATTAATGTCGTAATTTATCAATTTTCAATTAATAGTAGTTTGGGCACACAGCCATACTCTATTGTGATGTTATTACAAGTATTTTCTTGTCTAGCACTCTGTGTATTAATATATTTGTTTAGTCTCTTTGTAAATAACTCGTTTTTATTCAAACTTATGTTTTTTTTTTTTTTTTTTTTTATTGTATTGTTAAAAACATAATGTCATCCTAATGATGGAAAGTTTAATTTACTTAAAAGTCTTTGTGATGTTTTGCCATGTGTTTTGACAAATAACAAAGCTTATCTGTTCTGTGTGAAAGTTATGGTTGGACTTTGAATGTTTTTCACATTACATTTAGTCAACTATGACACTTATATTTTGCCTGAAGATACTTTATTAAAATTCACTTATTTGTATACTTTTATAAGAATTGTTGATATGATGGTGCTAATAACATAGTTTGCCTACTGTGCATACTGAAAACACACAATCAAAAAATATGTATATATACATATATAATT
>BOPN01000074.1:204711-214711 GCA_017312705.2 Penaeus japonicus
GTAACAGAGATTAATGAACAATCTCCCTACCATTCTTGAGTCATAATGTCGAAAGTTTTCACTAAATTTACCATAGTTACTGGTTCGAAATTTTAAAATAATCTATCACTCTATAAGATTACAAAAGCTTTACATATCAAATTACATCTAAATTTCACTGTTAACATAAAACTTTACAATGCATCTGTTACGTATTATTACTACTAATGTCATTATAATATGCAATTCAAGTACTATCTTATCAATGTTATTATAATCGTTTGTGGCATGATGACATGACATGATGGCATGACAGATATGAGTACACTTACTTGGTAAATTCTCCCTTCTGGCGAGGAAAGGGCGCCTAAGGCAAGAGGTGAGGAAGATAGCATCTGAGGTGAGATTTACGAGTATAAGGCTCCCTATTAAATTAATCAGCTCTTTATGGCAAATATCAGTACTATTCCTTTCTATATAGTAATTGAATTATTAACCCTGTTGAAATACCCTACACTGTCACTTAATGAAGTTCACTTCTCACTTCTAAGGAATATGTTCCCCTCGGCTCGCCTAATGCCATATTGCTCCGGGCGTAAGGTCTTTGTGCGGTCGCCCCTCACTTGACCACAAAGGTCTCTTTATGTGACGTCATTCATGACATGTCACCGTTTTTACACAGATCGTTGATTCTATTCTCTATTTTTGTGCCGTTATCAAACCCTAAAAACTTATCAACTGCCAAGTAATTCGTGATATCACATTTCACTAGTTAACTATCGGCTTTCAAATACCGCTACTGGTACTCGTTTTTCACATCATATGACGGCACGTTTTCTGTTATAGCGAAAGGGGTAACCTCAGTAGATTGCAATTCTATTGTTTTTGTTTTTTTTCTTACATCAGTTCTTATTGTACACTATTCCATAACCTTTATACAATTTATATGGGGTTTATTCTAAACTATATGATAATATTAATCACATAGATACTTCTGATTACACCATGCAGGAGAGTCTTACTAATAATTACATGAAGTAAATGATAATTAGTGTTACTTGCTTAATTGGCAATATTTTCGGCTACATAGTGGAAAAACGCATTACTTTCAATTTCTTCGACGGATGGATTTAGATCCATAATAATTTCCAGATCATCCGTTCGCTACATATGTATGTATATGTGTGTGTGTGTGTATATGTATATACATACATACATATATATATATATATATATATATATATAAACACTATATGATATTTAAACAGTATGTTCGTATAATTTCATCTGAAATTTCGTTACCAATTTTAGCCCAAGTATATCTCGAAATTGTTGGCCTTGTTATTCACATATGTCTGCACATAGTTTATTACTTTATTATTAGGATGCGATTTACCTTTCCATCTGGATGTGTCACTGTATGTATTGTGTAAAGTATTCAGGTGTCGAGATACGTATCCAGTCTATCTTAGTCACTCCTCTGATACATAGAAAACAAATTGTGAGAGAAAACGCAAGTATTAAAAGGGGGACTACTTAATATATTTCAAAATGTGATTTAATCTATATTCTGGTGTTATGCCAACAGTAAGGAGAAGATATATTAGGTGGGTTGAACAGATTATGATAATAGATTTCCAAACCAGAAAGTTTTTATGGATATGTAAATGGAGCAATAACTTTCGTATTCCCAAAGATATGCACATAACAAATATTAATACAACTACTGTATACAATAATCAAGAACAATTACGAAAACATGACAAATGATTTATATCGTATGCAATAAATCATGGAAGTTTTTGTCACGGATAATAATACACAAATATCATAGAATTATTTTCTTCTTTCAAAAAACTGTCGCTCTAATCTGAGCCATTAAAAGGAGAATATAATCACAAACAGGCAACAGCTAATTATCTTATCAATTTCCCTGCAAATCTAGTTTTAACTTAGCTAAGTTTATTGTCATAAACAAAATCATATGATATAAAGCATTTAACAAAAACATTTGTTCAATATGCCACCAAATTTCGCTTGTACAATTTCAAACCAAGTTGGTTTGATAAACATTGACTAAAGTTTTTCCTCATTTCAGGATAATCTTCATTATCATTTTTATGTTGTTGTTTTTTTCTGATAAGTTATTCAATAGCATGTTGGTCTGGAATGATCTTCAAATATTCCTTAAAATAATCTCTGCTTTGCAAAAAAAATCGTCATTTGAAGGGGGAAATAAACCTTCATGCCATTATATGAAGCATCTGCATATAACATCATTACTTTTCAGCACAGACCTTACAACTACACCAACATTCAAAATATTTTTATGCACAGAACATGGTCTGGTAAATTCTTTCCTTGTTTTGTCATTTTTTTATCAAACAGTATTTAAATGAATAAATATTCAAAAATATATTCGCTTAAACGATAAAATATCTCTTAGTATTTAAAATTAAATTGATACTTTGTCAAACTAAACTGTCTCGATTCCTGATACAAATTTAAAATATCTTAACTGAAAGGGGAAAAAGTTAAGCCTGCCCCTCACTGGTTAACGGAACTACTCAATAGTAAGAAAAACGATAAGTTGCCACTACTTTCATTGGTACTAAATGATCTCTTGGTGAGAAAAAATATAGAGAGATATGACGGAATGAGACAAGGAATGAATGCAACAAATAAAACTGAACGGCCACTTTTATCTTAGTATTTACATGCGTCCTACAGTAATAAACCACGAAACTCGTATCTTCGTATGATCAAAGTCGGAATACACTTATCAACTCTCTTGTCATTCGTTTGGCATTAAAAATCCATTATTGACCGATATAACGCTTACCAAACACTGATTTGATAAGGCCTCAGACGTTAAAACTTTTCTTAGTGATGTCTGCATTCGTGTCTGGGCTATGCACTGATTTTAGTTTCCTTGTCTTTATTAAGAGTTCTCACTCTTATGATTAGACGGAAACAGACACGCCTATAACACAGCTTAAGTATTTGTCCTTCGCGTAATACGCACTGAGGAAAACGTTGGATCACGTTATTTTCAATTCAATATACAAATAGCAAATAAACATGCATGCATACTGTCGGATCAGCAACCTTCGCATTATCATTGTTGAGGGAGATTGCCAAGAGCATAAAATTAGCATTGTCTGTAATTCCTAGTTATGCTATTAAAGTCACCGACGAAAAACTTTTGTCAATGTGCCTCGTTTCTCTCTGAACACGGCCATAATGTTAGAATGACGGAGGATCTCCGTAAAATTGAAGAATACTACAGAGAAGTATGGTTACTAACAGACGAAATCGGGACCCCCTGCGTGACGAACAATCAAGATTATTACTGATAAGTGGCTACTGTAGACAAGTGGTGTGGTGTGGGGCTGGTAGTAACGTCTTGTGCCTTTTTAAGTGTCGCTGAAATTATCGTCTGTCTGTGAAGGCGAAGAAAATCCTGACTTTCGGATGAAAATCGGTAACTATTTGGCTAAGATCTAAGATATTTCCATCAATTTGACATCAGTGTTTATTGACTTCTACAGCGCAGACTTAAAATCAGCAATATAATAATCAGCAGGTTACCCAAGAAGCCACAGGTTATGAATAGATTGTCCTATCAAAGCTTAAAATGCCTTTGAGATGAACGCTGGAGAGACGGACATAAAATTGTGTATTCTTACATCCTCCTTAGGAACCATGAGTTGGTTGCTAAATTTCTTTTTCTTCTTGTGGCTAGTTCTGTTCACTTGCTTTACGCTAGAGAGTCTATTGTCACCTTAGATTCCTGTTCACATACCGCGTGAACAAGTCTTGGCGCCAGACCTGAGATTAGCTTTCGACACACTGACGCCAAGCAACGAAATGTGATTTCTACTACTGCTGCTTCTGCTGCATTTATTATTATTATTATTGATATCATTATTATTGTTATTGCTAGTATTATCATCACCGTCCTCCTCCTCTTTATTATTATCATTGTTATAACTATTACTCTTATTATCGTATGCATTACCATTACTATTATTGTCGTATGCATTACCATTACTATTATTATCATTATCATTATTATCATTTTCATTTTAATCATTATCATAACTATAATCATCATTATTATTGATATCATCATTATTATGTTAGTATTATTATTATCATCATCATTATCATTACTATTATCATCATTATGAATATCATTATTATTATTATCGGTATTGTTATTATCATTACTATCATCGATATTACCATTATCAGCATAACTATCGTTATCATTATTATCATTTTTATCAGAATTTTTACTGTGGCTACGAAATATTTATATTCCGATAAAAAAACAAGAATTAAAATATTCGGAATTTGTCTACAAGAGAGAAAAACCTCCCTTCACATATACTTACGTCATCACTATAGGTGTGTTTGATCTTACGTAGACCTGTTGGGATGACCTGACTCGGATTAAAAGAGTGAGATTAAGTTTGTGCAATGACTAATTGCGTTTAATGCCTTATATGTAGATGAACAAGGACACATCCAGAAGTTATGGGGTCACCTGATGTTTGATGACTCACAGATGAATATCACTCACCAAACATTGCTAAACAAAATTTCAGAAACAAAAAAATACATCCTCACTTTAACAAGAACCACAAGTCCCTCGCAGCAGTACTAACAACTTCCACGCCAAAATCAACACCGCACAGCAATGGTATCAGCATTACCTCCTGTTTAAGGTCCAGAACACACTTTCTAGACTACAGCGCCGAGGTTACGCAATGGTCCTGCGCTGGAGCCCGTAAGCCAGGCGAGGGGATTACGAAACTTAACCATGATGTCTGCTAACACAATGGCTAAACTTGCTTAAATTGCGCCTGAGACGGTGTGGCAAATGAGGAGAAATAAATACTGGATTTCAGAACTTTGATTGTTATCTTATTATCATAAAATCATTTCGTCATTGTCGTTTTGATGAACTTATGATGTTAGGTATATTGATAATAACAATGGTGACCGAACATTATCATCATTAATAATTCTAACAATAATGATTATTACGGACATTATCATCAATCAGTATTGCTTAATGATTATGATAAAACTATTATCATCATTACCATCGTAATTACCACTATTACCTTAAAACATCATTGTTATCATCACTATTATGAGCAATATCATCAGCACTACTTTTTCAACCACTATGATATATTGATAGATTTTAGAATAATAAACTCACTTTAATCACCGTCACATTGCTACTAGTATCATTAAGAGTAGTTGCACTTATTTCTCTCATCACAAATAATATCTGATCATCATCAACCACGACATGGCATGACCATTAATAATCTAATTACAATTGTTGTCATTACCATTGTTCTGCTATTATTACCATCATCCTCAATGCTGCTACTTTTTATCATTTTTATCAGATTATATCAACACTGGTATAAACATTAATAAGGATGATGGTACCAATATTATTATTATTACTATTAGAATGATCCTCCTCGTAATTATTGTTACTATTTTTATTTTTATCGTCAGCATAAAAATAATGTAATAATCATTATCGTTGTAATGTTTATTTCATAATTACCATGAGAACATTGCAAGGGCATGATAACGGCTGTGTGATTCTATGCAACATTATATATTCGTTGTCTTCATTTCATCAGTATTAATACTGGCAAAAATAGCAATCAGAATTGTAAGATTATTGTTTTAATCATTATCATGAAAACTGTCCTGATTATGACCATTTCTATTCTATCAATATCATTGTTATATCATCATTATTATCATTATAATTATCATCTTCAATAACATTATTATTAACATCATTACTATCATTATCATCGTTTTATTAATAAAAATAGCAACAGTAACAATGATAATGATAACAGTAATAATGCTAATAATGATGATAACCATTATCATCATCATCATCATCATTAAATAAAGCTTCATGATCAAATCATCAATTTTATTTTCGTCCTCATCCCATTACTCCAATACAGCAACCAGTAATACTGCCTATTGCATCCTCATCATTATTGTTATTATCATTGCTGTTATTTCATGTCATTGCTATTGCTTAAGTAAGGGTGGCTGCACTTACCTGGCTTTGTTACTCGTATTATCATCATCATTGTTATTACTAATATTATTATTACTATTAGTATTATTACTAGTATTATTTTCTTTTAGTTATTACAATGATTATTATCATTGTTATCTTTGTTGTTGTTGTTTTTTGTTATCATCTTTTCTGCTGTTGTTCATTACTATCATTATCGTTATCGTTATTATTATTTCCATTATTATTATTATCATTATCATCTTTTTTGTCATGACTCTTATTCTCGTTATCATTATTAGTTGTTTTTGCTCTTTATAATGTCATCAATATTTTACATAATCATATGATTTCTGCTTCTGCAACTACTTCCGTTACTACTGGCATCATCATTATCATTATCAACGTCAGCACTATCTTTATTCTATTACTTTGTTTATAACTCACATATTTCTCATTATGGAATGTTGTTAGCATATTGGTATCATCATTACCATTACCTTTTGGAGCATAACTATTAGAATTGCTATCACTATCACTACTTTCATTATTTTTGTCATTAATAGTACCACTTTTTAGCATTACTTCAGATCTATCATCACAGAGGGAGATAATGATATCAGGTGATGTAATATTTATAACAACCGTCATGGGCAATAACGATGTTAATGATCATTTATAAAATGACAGTCTATAAAAATGCAAAATATGGTAACGCTAGAGACGAGTATTCATATTCTTAATCGTAACTGTATCATAATCAAATGTCAACTATAATTTTATCTCAGATAAAAGCCGTAGAAATGTCCTGTTGTATAGCAAAATATTGATTTATATACCTCTCACCGTATAAGGTATTCCTACTACCTTTAATTCACCTAGAAATTCATGTTAATCATTCCGACCTTCCCCTTGTTCTTAAGATATTCATTTACGTCTATATTATTCATTAGCAGGTCTTGGCAAACATAACCACGCCATCTCAAGGTCTTGCGTAGTTCATGTGATACACAATGTGAACATGTCTTTTCAGTTGTGTACAGTAGTCATACTTTTATTTCATATAACAACTGCATTCTCCAGGAGCATCCCCTAGTATAGCATAAATAATAAATCGTATGTGAGAGAACCATATAGCAAAAACAGGTTTGTTGAAAGACTTGTGCTACAGATGTTCCCTTTCATCGTATCCTTTTTCTGGCATCCTAATGATGAGCGAGTTTTGCCGCACGTCTTTTGATGCTCAAGAAATACCAGTGATAGTTTCTGATACACTAATACTGTTCGCAACTACCGTTTACGACAAGGTGTCATAGGGTGATACATAATCAACCTATATCGCCACCATTTCATGGTAAAAGGAATGACAAGTACTCGTTCATTATTACAAAGGAAAAAGGCATTCATCTCCAAACATCGTATCAAGAGTATACAAGTTCAGCAGGAAGAAATAAACGCACACAAATACAGTGTATGCCAAATAAACAGAGTAGCAACAGTTAGATAAGTTGTATGGTTAACGTTGCAATGAATGGCGAGTCCGCACTCCGCACGCTGGTCAACTCGCATCTCCGCGAACTGCGTACGTGCGGAACCCAACTGTTGCCTGCACGTCATTTCTACTTCGTTTTCTTGCCAACTAATCGACTGAGCACTGCATCATTCTGTTATTGTATAGTTGTAGGTGGACTAGAACTTGGTGCGAAAATGGATAAAATCCATATATTTCATCCATATATTGCAAAGTGAAAGTAAATGTAATGAGAATTTAGAAGTGTGTCAACATCCATCTATGGTACACAATCATGTGTTTGTTTGTTCAAAGTCGAGTTTGTTGAGAAATCCGGGTAATTGCATCCAACTCGTGAAACGCGCATATCCTTTGATCAGGAATTAGAAACATGGCGAGTGCAGAGTCTAACAACGAGAGATTTAATCAAAGGATCTTGTTTTGTGATTAGTGTCCTAAGCCTAGCCGACCTTTTTCCCAATGTTCCAATACGTCGAGGCTGTGCAAAGGACGACGCTGGAAAAACACTCATCCTCTCTCCCATGCCTTCTCAATGTAAACTTGCCATGAAAAACGTAAAATACCCTTCTCATCTGACGGTATTTTTCCGTAGTGTAACTCCCAGATCGCTCAACATCAGCCTCGAGGCACAGGTTTTTAGATGACTTAGAAGCATTGGATTATATCTCGTAAAAACACACGCCATATTGGATTTCCCTAACAGATTGGGATGTTTTGACGAAATACGCCTTCCCACAGGAGCTATCGCGGGTAGTTATGCCGTAAGTGTTCGTATGTCGACGCGAGAGGATCTTGTGACCAGAAAATGATGAGTTACGGCAGGTGATAGGACTCGGCTCGTGTGAAATGGCCCCGAACACCTCGTCGAGGGCCGATGTTTTGGGCGAGCAAGAGTGGCTCTCCTGTCAGAGCTCGGAGCACTCGACACCAAACTTGTTCTATCACGGCGAGAGGACGCCAGTGAGACCCACACGTGGTTGCACGACTTGCGGAAGGCCCTCTGAAAAGCCGAGAACACTAGGTGGAGTGGGTAACGTGACTGTCAGGCCCGAGTTCTCACCTGAAGAGTGAAGTGGTCGCGGAGAACCTCGGTCGTGGTGTGGAAATTCGCCAAGAACGCGTAAGGACTGTAGGGTCTCGTAATGCGAACTGACCCTAAGGACATGGGGGCCGTGCTGACCTGACCGTGAGGGATCTCTGACTTTATTGGATTTGGCACTGCAACTGAAATGTTGCGTGCAACCTAGGGACTTGAGAGTGATCTGTGGTATTGGTGTTGCAGGAAGAATGATTGGCACTAACAAAGCCAAAAACTTGATCAACTATTGAAATGGGTTGAGAAAGCTTGAGAACCTGTTGTATTTGAGTTGAGGAAAAACAGCTTTTGCTCTGATTGATAGATTTGAGGAGGGTCTGCTCATAGAATTGACAGACATTATTATTTCTGTCAATTTGCATTTATGACTGAGCCAAGTATTCAAGTCATGCACGGTAAGTATAGTAGTGCTCGGGCTGGGTCGACATTGGAACTGAACCACGACACAATTTACATTTTATTCTAATATTAACTTTTACAAAATTTGTTGGTTTTCTTCATTCAAAATGAAAGGAAAAAGGAAATAAAAAAGATGACGCAAATTTTAGGAACTGAAATTAATTTTAAAACTATACTTGTATCGGTGTTATTTTAGTTCCACCTAGTTCTAGCAATTCGTATTCAGGAGAATAATTATTCAGGAATTCCACTCCAATCGGCAGTTCCCGCAGCTCTTGCACAATAGTATTACAAGGGAGAAAGGGGTAATATCAGAGAGAGGGGTTATATCAAAGAAGATTAGAGTCTAACAAGTTTATTATGTAACTTAGTCAAACTGATGTAGAGGACAGTGCTGTAAGTGAAAACTTCTGATACTATTTGTATTTATTATGAGACTCATTCAGAATATTTAGGAGGTATAATTTTTTTTAGCATTCATTTAATAGATAATGCTCGAAGTTCCTCAGAACAATCTGGAGTCATTGATCGTGTTTCATAACAAAGTAGAAAAGCTTTGAAGTTGACAATCATAAATGATGGTATGATGTAGGAAAACAAAATCTGTAGTATCCTAACTGAGCTATAGTTTGTTTTAGTTAGGAGATTCATGCTTCGAACTCCTGATAGGAATCTTTCAATAACCAGCCTAACAAAATTTAATCTACACATCTCCTATTATCATATGCTAATCATTAGCCTTCTACTAATAATGCTTGAAGACCAGTTAAGGAAAACAGGGTAAACCTTACTGATACACCTTCAGTGGGAAATATTTACAAGACTCCCATAGGTCCACCACTAGCTTACACACAACACTTACATATCCACCACTGGCTGCTAATTCTTAGCTGCTCATGCATACGGCTTAATAATT
>BOPN01000074.1:229711-244711 GCA_017312705.2 Penaeus japonicus
TTTTGATATGTTTTGATTTATACTTTCTCCATATTCTGAATTGTAAGGTTATTTTTTTCCAGAGTCACTTGCCCATTTTTCAGTTGTACAAGCATTTATGAAGGCCAGTTGTGAGAAAGCTTTACTGATAATGATACTTCTATTTTTTTCTTATCTTATTTTTTTCTTACAGAGGGAGTAATACGACCCCCTGAAGATGTTCCCGAACAGACCACCCACTGTCAACATTACAACCATACCTTGTGTGACAAGGATGGCATTCAAGGTTGCTCAGGGATAGAAACCTGCCCAAAATGGCAAGAGCCTGATAAGAAAAATCATTGTTTTGTCCTGTGGACAAACAGCTCAGAGGGAAAGGTCAGTGACATTGATTTTGAAGAAGAAATCTCTTAAGATTTCCTAAGAACATCTTCTTAAAATTCTATATCTAAAACTGTTTAGGGTGATTTTGTAAATTTGTTTGAAACAGGAAGCATAATGAAACTATAATTTTTGTGTAGTAAACCATATTTCACAAACATTAGAACTTTATTCATTATTCATATATTATAAAAAAAAAAATCAAATCAATCCTTTTAATGACAGGTATTTATGAATCTGCAGAACTAATATTAATTATATACCTTTTAATAGGTGGAGATTACATTCAAAGGCTGTTGGTCAAATGATCAGAGCTGCACGGATGAATGTGTCAGCAAGCAAGCTGTCAGCAGCTTAAAAGGAGAGAAGAACCACATATTTTGCTGTTGTAATGGTAATATCTGTAATCAGAACTTCTCTTGGGAACCCACTGAGGATGTCTCCACCACAAAACCTCGTAAGTATTACCTTTTTTTCCCCTTTTATTTCTGATTTCCTTGTATCTGTTTACCAGATATAGGGCATATAATTTGCAAGATGCAAGTGCAGCATCCCGCTGAGAGAATATTCTAATGACATTCTATCTCATTATCTGGTGTTAAACATGTTTGGTTATTTGTTCAGCTTTAAAGATATGTAATCATCAAAACAGTTAGTAACAGGGTTTTTAATGGTAGGGAGCTACAAATGTTTAAAGGTATTACTTTTTTATTAAAATTATTATTATGGTTTATTTTAAAACCTACAATGTTTGCATTGTTGTTGTTATTACTATATTTAATTAATTGATAAATTTATTTGTTTTATTTTTTGAGAGCATATACTGTAGTTAGTAAAGAAAATTCCTGCCATCCTCATATATAAGCTAAGAATTCAAATTTCCGCAGCCTCAGTTGAAGTGGATAACAAAGATGCAATGGTTCAGACAGTGATGTGGACGCTGGGCACCCTCCTCACTGTTGTCATGATTGTTACATTGCTTTTCTACCTCTACCGGCGCCGGAAGATGGTCAGTATTTAGAGCTCTACAAAGATGGACATTTATTTTAGAGTGCTCTATGACTTAGGTTGTTAATGATATTCTCTGATTTTTGTTTAAATGACAGATATTTATAATAATACACACATACACATGCACACAATATAAACCCACACACTCATTCACACCCACACAGCCATTCATACCTATGCACACATTCACACCCACACACACATTCACATTCACATTCACGTTCACATTCACACATATACATATGCATATATATATATATATATATATATATATATATATATATATATATATATATATATGTATATGTATATGTATATGTATATGTATATATGTATATAATAATATATGCGTATATATGTCTATATATAAATTTAGATAGACAGATAGATAGATAGATAGATAAATGTATATATAGATATATATATATAGATACATAAATATATAAATTCATTTGACCTATTTGAATAAAGAATGTTTTATATAATGTTGATCCATTCACAGGCCAATTTTTTGGAAATACCAACTGTTGAGTCAACTGCTCTGGCTCCCCCTTCCCCACCCATGGGTCTGAGACCTATACAATTAAGGGAGATCAAAGCGCGAGGGAGATTTGGCGCAGTGTGGAAGGCACAACTTCATTCAGATATTGTTGCTGTGAAAATATTTCCAGTACAGGTGAGATTTTTCGTTTCTAGTATTCATTTTGTTTTGTCCTTATTACTACTATACTCTTTTCTTTAATCTTTGTATTTCTCAATTTTGATTCATTCTTGTGTATCTGTATTGTTTTTTTTTTTTTTTTTTTTTTTTTCTTTTCTTTATCAGCTTCATATTGTCTAGTATGTGAATGCATGGCAAACAGGAACTAAAATCATTGAACTAGCAACTCGACGTATGGCTGCTCAATTGTTGTGAGCCTATCGTTTCTTTAGATGCCCCATATTCAATGGGCTATTAAATCATATTGCTATTCTGGTTGATTGATATTTTGTGTGAACATGTATATTATTATTTTTTTTACATGTAAACTTATTCGCTTCTCATTAATTGTATTATTTTCTCCCAGGATAAACAGTCATGGCAGGTTGAGAAGGAAGTGTATTCTCTACCCCAAATGTCCCATGAAAACATCTTGCAATTCATTGGAGCTGAAAAGCGTGGGGACAACCTCCAGGCAGAGTATTGGCTGATTACAGCATACCATGACCGAGGATCTCTGTGTGACTATCTCAAGGTAGATGTGTTCAGTTTGGTTGTCTGTTAACCAGTAAACATGAAAAAGTGCTGTTGATATTTACAATGGTTGTGATATATTCCAAAAAGTATGAGGGGGAAAAAAGCAAGACCTAGGTGCACTCTATCTCTCTTTCTCTCTTTCTCACACTCCATTTCTGTCTGTCTGTAACTCTATCTCTTTCTCTTTTTCTTTTTCTCTCGTTCTCTTTTTCTCTCTTTTTCTCTTTCTCTCTTTTTCTCTTTCTCTTTTTTTCTCTTTCTCTTTTTTTCTCTTTCAGTTTTTCTCTCTTTTTCTCTCTTTCTGTTTTTCTCTCTTTCTCTTTCTCTTTTTCTCTCTTTCTCTCTTCCTCTCTCTCTCTTTCTCACTCAGTCTCTCCCTCCCCCCCCCCCCCCCCCTCTCTCCCCTCTCTCCCCTCTCTCCCCCTCTCCCTCTCTCTATGAACGGACGTGTTTCGTGTTGCTCCTGGAATTTATTTTCATCTTCTACACAGCTTTGATGTTTTCAAGATTATATCTATAGTATAAGTTTTGGTTGACCTTCTAGCAACAGTCATTGAAGTTGTAAGGGGGTATCTGAGGATCTTTGTAGAAAATAACGCCTTTTGTTTCAATTACAAGACTAGTTGTGGAAGTTTGTTTACATGATCAGCTGATCAACATTTCGCCGAAAACAGACTAGTTTGTTGATTTACGGGTCTCCCAAGAAAATGAGGCTTTCCAGCGTATACTGTGAGTTACAGTGAGAAGTAGTCGTCAGCAAAGTATTAACAGTATATCAATTTTTTTTTGGACTTATTCTGTAGCTCAGATAATATATTAAACACATGGTCCCCACCCCCCCCACGGTCGGCGGCCATCGGGCTTGCGAATGCGCACTGCAAGGTGTGTGACGTCATGGCTATGTCACCCTTGTCAGATCATATCCCAGCTAAGTGTTGCCAATGCCTCAGGCTCTCCCAATTTTGGGGATCATGGAGTACTCGGGTCCAGCCTCCCTCGCTGATGTTGAGGTCAATCATCCCTTAACCCATTGGAACTGGTTGACATGATGACACGTTTTGTGTTTTTTGTGTCAGACGCCCGGGACGGGATATGAGCGCAAGCCTGGCGCTCGAGTTGAATGAGCGGGCAGCCCAGGCTCGCGGCTTGTGCGTCCAAGAATCTAGTTAAGCTTATGCGTTCGAGAACCCCGGTATTGCGACTGTGCAAAGCCGGAACGGCCCTGGCGTGAATGGGTTAAGTGAGAATGATGATGACCAGTTTACAGAACATCTTGAGCCCCAGAATCATTGTGATCAAGAAGCTGGTGCCCTTGAATCCATCAAATGCCCGATGAAACATGCTAAAAATAAACATAAGGAAATTCCTAGCGAGTATAAGGCATTTGACACCACACCTCGCCCCCTTCCTCTGGCTACACTCTCGATGCCCCGATCTGCTGCTCCAGCCTTTGCCCCTGGGACAAGTATGTGAAGTTAGCCTTTAAGGAGAACCTGAGCAGTGATGTGAAGCTTCGCTGGCTGTCTGCAGTCACGAAGGCATTCCAACTCGATCGGGAGCTTTCAGAAGTGCTGTCAGGACATCATTGACAGGGTCAAGGATGGAGAGTTCCTGTCATTACACCTTGACATTGAGGACCTCTTAACTTGCTACCCTGCTGGAATTGATCCCTCCCTTGCCAAGGAACTACTGGGCGTGTACACTGGAATGCATTTGGAATCAGACACTAACTACTCTAAGCTCACTGCGCTTAACCCATTCACGCCGGTTGACGTGATAGCACGTATTGTGGTTTTCGCGTCAGACGCCCTGGACGCGCTATGAGGGGAAGCCGCGTGCTCGGGTAGAGCGAGCGGGCAACCGAGGCTTGCGGCTTGTGCGCCTGAGAATCTCGAGGCGTTAGGCTTATGCGTTCGAGAATCCCGGTATTGCGACCGCGCAAAGCCGGAACTGCCCTGGCGTGAATGGGTTAAGACATGTCTATTGCCATCACCCACAGGTCATATTTATTCAAGAAGCTTTTGTTGGTGGTGCTCGGCCGGGGGAAACAGCTCCCTTGCTATCAGGCTATGTCTCATATGTACACCATGCCAGGAATGGCCTCGTTACTTATGTTCATTCCTCCATGCCTCACATGCTCCCCCGTTGCTCTACACATGCTAATATGACCTTTCAACTTTTTGAGGTCACTGTGGGAGATGGCAAACTCATACTCTGCAATGTGTACTCTGCCCCTGGTGTGATTAATCTCCAAGCTCTTCCAACTCCTAGAAATTGTAGAATGATCTACATGGGGGATTTTAATGCCTGGCATCCTTCTCTTGGTGACTTTTCTCCCATTCCTAACTGCAGTGGCCTGCCTTTGCTCAACTACCTTCGGCACTACCACCTCACCCACTGGAATACTGGTGGAGCCACACATACCCGTGGAGGTACCTTGGACCACATCCAAACATCTGGCCTTTTGACATCCTGCGTTAGTTGCCATTCAATACCTTATCACTTCTCCAACCATATCGCTCTCAGCCTACAGTACTCTCTACCAACCAGTCCTAGGCTTCCTCACCACCGCACCCGGATTTCCATCCCTCCCAAGTACTGTCTTACATACATCTTGTACATCTCCAGGCTTCTTCCCACTTTTGACCTCCTTTCCCCTGACAACTTGTACAATTCCCTGGTAAAAGCCACACATGACTTTTACTGCAGTTATTTTATCAAGCCTCACATTCAACGTCGTCCTGTGGCCCATACCTGGATGTTAGACCATCATATTGTCCAAGCAGAAAGAATGGCAGTGGATGCTGGTCTTGCCTTTCAGAGGCAACCCACACCAGATCATATGTGTCAGTACCAGACAGTGGGGGATGATCTTATTGCCCTTCAGAAGTCCGTCTACACAGAGTCATGGGAGAAATATACAGACAGCATCAACCATCAGACTAGCATTCAGACCATGTGGCATGTAATAAACAGGACCGTGAAGAAAAAACCCACCTATGCCCTCCACCATAGTCCACAGGAATACGCTCAGGATCTCATCATTACTTGGTCAGCTCAATCACAAACTTGCAATCTACCTGCACACATTCAAGAAGCTCTCTCCTCTCAATGTAACATTCGTAACCTTCATCTGATGAATGCATTATTGAAACTGGATGAGCAGGGTGACATACCTCTAACAGAAGATGAACTGTGACGTGCTCTTGCTGGGACTAAGACTACTGCATCTGGGGATGATGGCCTTACATATCAATTGCTTCACCTCATTCAGAAAGTTCCTGGTAACCCTCTTCAATCTTTGTTTTCATCAGGGATATGTGCCCTCTGCCTGGACTTCCAACACAATTGTCCCAATACCAAAACCTGGAACCGATAAATTTAGGCCCATATCCCTCACTTCCTGCTTTAGTAAGGTGCTTGAACACATCCTTCTTGCCCGACTAATGCATCGCCTACAGAATGAACTCTCTCCCAGTCATGGTCTTGGTATCAACGTCCCGGAGGAGGCAGCTATTCCTGATTTACCACCGTGGCGAGTTCCCCTCCCTGATGTCACATTTACACCAGCCTCCAAAGATGCCCTTCCCCTTTTACAGAAGCAATTGGCTCTAGAAACCATCACCTGAGTGTCTGTGTCTGTCCCCGCTGCACACCACATGCATGTTGATGGTTCAGTGCAAGCAGACAGGAGTGCAGTGTGTGCTGTGTTTTCACCAACCATGGAGCCATCTGTGGATGGTGAATGGCGCAGCCACAGGCTACCTAACTCATCCAGCTCTACTTTCTGCGAGCTTCATGGTATTCTAGATGCAGTAATGAGCATTGTTCAGCAAAGAGTTAATGGGATAATTGTTTGTGACTCACAGTCAGCTCTTCAAGCTCTCTCCTCTCCAAGACCGAGCTATGGCCATGTTGTGCAAGAAATTCTGTGTCAACTCGCCACCGCCCATGATGCATCCCTTATCATATCCTTCATTCGTGTGGACGCCTTCTCACATTCGACTTATTGGTAAGGACAAGGTGGATTGTCTTGCCAAGGAGGCCTGTACACTGGGCCTAGATGATGCAACTGCTGTGCCATCCCTACAGTGCTTTAGAATCAGCATATATTCAGCTGCTCATGCCATAACAACACTTTGAAGGATTGCAGAAAGGACCAACAGTGTGTCCATACAGCACCATGACCACTTTCTTCATAGTCCCTACAAGTACCGCCAACATGGGCTTATGGTGCGTAAGCATAATATTGTAAGTGCTCAGCTCAAGTTGGGGTACCGGACAGTATGGCAAATCTCCCAAGCAGAGAACGTGCCACACTTCTCCTCCTGCAAGCTGTGCAACCGCCCCAACGCCAACACCCTTGACCACTATTGCCTCCATTGCCCGGCAGTGACAAATTTACTACCACAGGGACAGACCCTACTTCAAATTTGTAAACATTTGCTCACAGATGACAAGTTATATGCACTTCTTGCTCGCCATCCTCACTTTGGTGGCTGTTAATTGTATAGACTTGTTCCCTCTGTGTATGTGTGTGTGTGTGTGTGTGTGTGTGTTTGTGTTTGTGTGTGTTTGTGTGTGTGCATCCAGTGTGCCCTGCGAGACACAAGTGCTCTGTAATATTCTTTGGACATGAATGTTACTAGGTCTGCCGCCAATAGGCGTAATAAATTGATTAGATAATAATAATTCTCTCTCTCTCTCTCTCTCTCTCTCTCTCCCTCTCTCTCTCTCAATCTCTCAGTCTCTCAGTCTCTCAGTCTTTCTCATAATCTCCCTCCCTTGTTTCTAATAGCATATAATTTCCTTGAAAGGCAAATCTGGTAACCTGGGCTGAACTCTGCAAAATTGGAGAGTCTATGGCAAGGGGTCTCATGTATGTTCATGAAGAGCAGCAAGCCACCAAGTGTGAAGCGTTAAAACCTTCTATTGCCCATCGAGACTTCAAGAGTAAAAATGTGCTCCTGAAGAATGACCTCACGGCTTGCATTGCTGACTTTGGCCTGGCGCTGGTCTTCCACCCTGGACAGCCAACTGGGGATACTCATGGACAAGTAAGGCCCTTTAGTAACACATAGTTTTGCAAATATTCTTTTATGGGGAGCTTTAGGGGGAGGGCATAGAAAATTTTATTTAAATTATCGAAATTGAATTATGTAACCTGGTAACATTGCTTATATGAAAGTGTTTTCTCTCTATTTTGAAATTTAAAATCCAATCTGGCGACTTTTAAATGCATACCCTGCAAAATTTTATGTCGGCTGTTCATGTTGCACGAAATAGGATTTTGCTTTCACCATTTTCTAGACTAGTGTGGAAAATTAATGTTACAATGTATTCGTAGTATGTGGTAGCTTTTTGTGCATATGAGTTTGTAGTATGCAATAGAACTGGCCCGTGTGCCACAGAGATAATATATGTCACGTTTCACTTTTTTTCTACATTCCCTTGTGCTTTTTCTGAGACAAGGATTGATTTGCTTTCTCAGTCCCTAGAACGGGCACTGGTGTCACCTACCAGCACCCCAAATGGGTTTGTTTCTGAGAGAGGCAGCTTCATGCACCAGATCACAACCTTTTTCAGTCTCTTTTATTTGTTATAGGGCAGGCTCTATCAATGTTGCAGTAGACTAAAATTGTAGTATGGGGTCCTGATCTGCTTATTGTTTTCTTTATATTCAGTGTGATAGAAGAAGTATTGTGATTTTTTATAGGGACAAAAAATAATCACCCACAGTAAAGATAACATAAAGAGATGGGAAAGAGAAAAAAAAAAAAAAAACTGTGCTTATGACTGAAGTGCCACAGCACAAGACAGCCTTACTAGTACAGGGGGACATTGTAGATACTGGGCACCTCCCTCATTTCATTCTGCATGCACATCCTTCATCTCTGGTACTGTAGAGCAAGAGGTTAGCATCGAGCTGTGTGTCATTGCTTTTTGAAGATAGTGTGGTGCTATTAAAGGCATTCTTTCCTGTGGAAAATATAGAAAAAAGGTTAAGATGAGACTGAATAATTTTCACAACACATGAGATGTTATTGACTTGTTTTAGATTATTCCATCATCAGAATAACATCTTAACCCTTTCCCGACGGGGCACGCGCTACACGAAAACCCCTACGCCGGGCCATTGCAATATTGCATTGGAAATGTCACACTGGCATGATGCCCTGGCATCAGGAATTTAGCTGTGTCACATGAGTGTGACGCTCCATCGTCATAGGGTTAACCCATTGGTTGCAGTTTTAAATAAATATTTGTGCAGTAGGATGGCTGGTTTACATTATCTGGCACGGTGCCATCCATGTCTATGACTGACTCTGCCTTTGCAACAAATCATGCCATCCGCTGCTAATGGGTTAAGCTGAAGACGGAGTAATCTAAATAACATCTCTTTGTGTTGTGAAAATTATTCAGTCTCATTTACACCTTTTTTCTACATTTGTCACAATGAACTCTTTTCAGCTTTCTTTTCTATTGGTACTAGGAGAAAGTGGTGCCATCTCTGTTTAGGATTGTAGATTAAACCCTTTTTTATTAAAATTATGGCAATTACAGTAGTTATGATTGCAATTTTCATCATCACACACTAAATAGGGTTATTACTTATAGTAAAGTAAAGAAACATAGCGATTCACTCTTCCCCAAAGTTAAATATGGCATTATGACTATTGTCATGTAGGTTATGACACCTGCTGTCATGCCAAAAACTTGTGCAATATGTATGTTGTGACACCGGGTCTGCAATGGTTTAACCTGTGAACTCCAGGTAACATGATATCATATCATGGCTTCTTGTATGGTTAGCATGCCAGATGGTAATGTGAATAGCTGGAGGTGTTAGGCCTGTGCACTTGAAATACCCTGGCTTTAAGACTGGGCAGAGCCGAAGCTGCCCTGTCATTATCGGATTAAAGAACCTATATGGTATCTCTTTGTATGCCTTAGTTGGATTTAGTGTCCCAGTACAACAAAAGTCTAGACAGTGATGAGTTGTCTGCTGTTGAGGCTTGAGGATGGGATATGAATGCTCTGAGTGGTGCAAGTAGGAAGTCTATACAACAAATAATAGTCTATTACAATCTTGATATAACATAGTCTCTATCTGAAAGCTGTTATACACCACACAATACAATAAAATAGTTAAGTCACATATTACAAGAAATGGTTGACAAAATTATTATTATTATTATTATTATTATTATTATTATATATATATTTTTTTGTTTTGTTTGCTTGGATATATCAATATTACAAGAAGCAATTTAAAGACTGCAAACTTTATATCTTCGTGCTCTCCCTTTTGTAGGTTGGAACAAGAAGGTACATGGCTCCAGAGGTTCTGGAAGGAGCAATTAACTTCCAGCGTGATGCCTTTCTACGTATTGACATGTATGCTTGTGGTCTAGTGCTTTGGGAGATTCTTTCAAGGTGCTCTAGTAAGTATTATCACACAATCCTTGTAGTTGGCCAAAACAATTATCTGTTCTTTGTCACTCAACAGCTCTTCATAATATTTTTCCGATTTAAAAAAAATAACTTTCAATATCTCTTATGGAATAAGCTCTAGAATTTTTACTTGAAGATTAGCACACTGAGGGTCATTGTTGTAGAAATATGAGAGGAAAATTTACTTTTTTGTCTTATGACAATTTCTTTAAAAAGTGAGGTTCATATTCTAGTCAGGCTAAACTGAATTTTCCTCACTTAGATAAATTTGCCTTACTGTAACATTGTGTGAGACAACACATGCAAATAGAATTTAAGCATGATAATTCAAACTAAGAAGCAAACAGGAAATACGTTTAGACCACGCAGAGCCAAAACTTTCCCATTGTTATCGGTTTAAGCATATTTGAACTTTAATTCTGAAGTGTACAGGAGATAAATTGCCGTTGTACCTGTACAGACCAAGAGGGTCCTGTGCCAGAGTACCATCTGCCGTTTGAAGAAGAGGTTGGGCAGCACCCTACCTTAGATGACATGCAGGAGTGCGTTGTTGCTCAGAAGGCACGTCCTGCAATTCGTGACTGTTGGCGAAAGAATCCGGTGAGTGAAGTTTCTCATTTTATAAAGAAGTGTTCTTTCATATTAAGGGCAAATTAGATACTTAGGTATTTATGTTTTAGATTCTTTGCTGTTTCCATTTAAAGGCTTAATATAGGTGATCGTATTCATCCATATCATTTTGTCTATACCACATGTGCATATGTACATGCATGTAAATTTTATTATCCACTCTTTTAAGATATTTTTATTTATTTATTTCCATTAATTTACATCTTATTCCAGTCTTCCAGCTTGTTGTGATTATACACAAACTCTTAGAAATTTGGGAATTTTATTTTACTTCTAAATCCCTTGCCAACAGGTGTCAAGATGGCTGATTTTAATAGAATGAATTTATACATTTTTTGAAGAATTTTTAAAGGGACAAAAGTTACTGCTTTTTCATAATAAAACATAATGTTTATAATGAAATAAGTTTTGAATATAGTATATTTTACTTTTCATAATTATTTCTTGACTGTTAACAGATATGGCATTTATATCTGTATGTGTACAGACACATGCACAGTGGTAGATGCAAGTGAATGTGGACCCCCCCCCCCCCTCTCCTTTTATTGTGATAGATTGTGTCTCCACAACAGATATACAGAAATTTGGAAATAATTCAAACTACACTGTAAATATGGTTGTACTAATTCCAATGATTAATTGTGGGAGTTATCTATTGTCTGTGACTAACTTCCCTGCTAGCAAGGATTGGGATGGTGCCTTCTACCCCATTGTGGATTGGTCACCTAACGACCTAATTAGTTGTCAGGACAGGTGGTCTACAACACTAATGCTACTGGCTAAAAAATAAGGGATGTGGAAAGTGTTTTTTCTGCCCTCTGGGTAGTGCAGACTAGCCCAAATAATATTTTTTCCAAAAGGGCTTCTGTAGCTCAGAAGCTTGTGCCAGTCATAATACTTCATGACTGTGTGCGCTTCAACTGTGAGCAGATCCCAATGTTGCATCATGAACGCATTGACACCCATCTTTTAGGCGTAATCGGTGCCATCATGTATGTCATGACACCCATACGTAGTGGGCTAAAAAAATAACTTTTTAAGGGCAGAGTGATATGTATGTGTATGTGTAATTTTTATCCTTAGCAAAACATGAGAACATAGATCTACTTACTACTATCATGTCATTCATCAACATACAAGTGCCACAGTTCGCTCCAAAAAGGCTTAAAATTTGCCTTTGCACATGCACATTTTTTATTTTTATTTTCTTCTTCACTATTGTAATTACTTTCAGATGTATCTTTTTAGTTAAATTTTAATTTTAATCTTAATTTTAATCTAGGTGTCTCTGTATACATAACCTGTTTTACGCATTGCCAGCCGTGTTTGTCTCATACCTTATGTCTTTTGCTTTCTATAGGGCATGATGGCCTTAGTTGATACCATGGAGGAGTGCTGGGATCATGATGCGGAGGCTCGTCTCTCGGCTTCTTGTGTTGTAGAGAGACTGGCTGTGTATACCCGAAACCAGCACTTTTCCCCTACCTCAAATCCACACAAGGAGTCAAGCATATAAGGTAAGGGATCCAACTTTCTCAAGTTACTATTATTTCATCTATGAGTTTTGATCTTGATTGTTGTTGTTGTTGTCATCGTTGTTGTCGTCATCATCATCATCATCATCATCATTATCGTCGTCATTATCATTGTCATCGTCATCTTGTATTTGATATGATTTTTTGTCTCAAAAGTTTATATTCTGATTATTAATGAACCAACCTGCAACTTAAGGTAAGATATCTAGATGTAGTAAAGTCAAAAGTGAAGATAGCAGTTATTTTTGTGAATTTTCAAATATATTCTTTTGTTTCTTTTTCTTTCAGGCCATTATGTGGTGGCCACGTACCTGGACAAGTACCTGTGCTGTAACCGCCTATTCTGGGTCCTGGTGCGGGACAGACCCCAGCCACCGCGTCCCACAGGCACCAGCTGTGTTGGGGGCCGAGTGTATCATGTAACTGCCTCAGTCCCCCCTCTCCCCCTTTTCCCAACTTTTAATCTGTACACCACAGCCATTAACTACAGTTGCAGCTTCTCTTGACTAAGCAAAGTCTGGCCAGTCTAAGAAGATTGGGCTTTGGGGACTTTTCCTAGAGAATGTACTCATCCTTTTGAGCACATTAAGCTTGGTACTGGCAGGTGAGAGGCTGTGTGAGTCAGATATGTCTTCCTGTAACTGATTAGTGCAATAGTTTGATATCCTTGGCGGTGCTTCAGATGCATTTCCCCCCCTCCCTCCTTCCCCGTATGAAAGAACTGACATAAAATAAACATGAATTTTTCAAAGTCCAATGTGTCCAACCTTCTCTTTTGTTTGGCTGGTTTGGTGTTGGGTGAGAGGGGAGACTGAGTGTGGTGCCAAAGGGGTCAACAGGGAAGTGCTCGGACTGCTATGAAAGGCCACCTGAAAGGAAGGTAACTCATGAGAACTTTCTCCCTGGCTGTTACAATATTCTCTGGGGCACTCGTCATCATCATCATCAAACATCCTCGTGACTCGAAGCATTTTATTGTCTTAATGTTATTTTATTCCAAACCAAGAGCTACATGCAAGCATCTACATGTGAAAAGGAAGAAAAAGAAGAATAGGCATCTTCAAGTCTGTAATGGCAAGTTTGGGAGTTAGGTTTACTGGAAAATTACTTACATTATGTAGAAATGAAACTGTTAAAAAAAGGAAAAAGGATTAAAAAGAAAGTATTGCTCTATTGAACACTAGGAAACCAGAGTATGGAGCTGAATAGCAGCTAACTTCTCAGGAAAATGGATGGAATTCCAGTGTGTGTCGACTGATCTTTTAGAAAATGTTATTGCTGTTTGCATTCAATTTACTGAATTGAAGAAAACAAAATATTCTTAATGGATTGGCAGTAGCTGCCCACCTTGGGAATGTTTGACCTCAGGAATGCCCTTCCAAGAGTCCCTACTGCCAGAGTTAGTTCCTTGAGTTGAGTACCGACAAGGTGGGGTTTATTGTACTATGTAAGTACTTTTTGGGAATGCTCCCAGTTTTATGGTTCTGCATTTTCTTAATCTGAATGTGTCTAGTTCTGTGCATTGAAACTGTGGAGTGGATGCTGTGTTATGATAGTAATATTTACAGTTTGTTGGCATATGTTCTTTAATAAATAAAAAAAATAAAAAATAAAAAAATCATAAAAAATCATAAAAAAATAAGACTTGGTTTTTAGAGCTAAGATCAGCATACTTTGCATCCAGCCATTCAATTTTGCAGCTCATAGTGCAGCTTCAAGCTCAACTCAGTAACTCAGGCATAAAAAATATGGTTGTGCCCTCCTGGCAAGTGTTTGAGTGTGTGGAAAAAGGGTTTGGGTTTGTCAGTCAACCAATAAGGACACATTTTGGGCATCCACTTTTGAAAATGCGCAGATAAGATAAGTAAAAGTTATATTGGCCAATGGGCCCACGAATTATGCCATTCAAACAGAGAAAAAAAGATGGAAAACAGTGAAAAGATGCTAAAAAGTATTTGTGATTGGTGAAAGGATGTAAGAAATTGTTTCAGTTTCAGTTGTGGAAAGATGAGGGAATAGAATTCAAGAATGTGTCCAGTATTTTTTAGAGGGTAGGCTTTGGAAATATAAAGTGATAACCTTCTAAGCTGGTACAAAAGTCTGACGACCCTGCCCAGTAAAATCAGTTCTCTAAGGCCAGCAGAGGGCCACGATTGGGCTGCCTCTTTACCGTCAGCTCAGGATATCCTTCAGTGACCACCCTGTTACCACTTTGCCCCCACACACGTACATACCCTCATACTGTAAATATTTGCGCCTTGTTTGTAGCATTAAAGAAGTTGTCGCCAGCAAAACGGAACTAGTGATTATTTTAATGTGGTTTATTTGTGAAACCAATGGTGCTTTTTTTCTTCTATCTCCAAGATGAATGTTAACTGTTGTATAATGAAGAAGCCAACTTGAGTGAGGACACTGGCACATTGCCCACTCAGCATTGTAAATACCTCATGCCTGTACACAGCCTCATGACCTTTGGCATCCAGACCTCACCATGACAGATCATGAGTGCTTTTGTTCTAATTGCTGTTGCCTCTTGCTTGAGGATGAGAAGCAGTGCTATCACCAGTTGCCTGGAAACTGAGAAGATTTGAAAATGTTTACAATAGCCAAATTAGAATGAGAAAGGAAATTTCATCATATAAAATATATAAAAGAGGGAGCTGTGATTTGAAGCAACTAAGGTTTCAAGTATCTAGTTGAGGATTGCAAAAGTGACCATTTTCAGAAATTTCCTGTTTCAAAAATATTTAGAAAATACTTGTTTGTAAACTT
>BOPN01000074.1:249711-252211 GCA_017312705.2 Penaeus japonicus
TCAGGTACAGTTTTTTTCATTTCATCTCGCATCTCATCCTTTTTCTTTCTGTCTCTTCCTTTTTGTCTTTTCCTCCATCATCTTACTCTCTTTATAACTCCCCCCTCCCCCTCCCTTATAATAGTAAATCAGCATGTTCAACAGTCATTGGTACAAGCGTGGCTATGCCTCGCTTGCTTATTCTCAGGCAACTAAGTTTGTACAATATTCACCCGCAGGTATCATCTGGCAGATATGTATTACAGGTTTATTCATGCAATGTACAATATTCATTAATTCATAACATCTCATGCAGTCGCTTAAATATTACAGGTTTATTCATCCCAGGTCATGAGCTCCTTTCATTTATTCATTTATTTCCCCTCCTCCTTCCTGTTTTTTTTTTTCTGTTTTTTTTTTTTTTTTTTTTTTTTTTTTTTTTTTTTTTTTTTTTTTTTTTTTTTTTTTTTTTTTTTTCCTTCCTCTTTTTTTTCATAGTTATTATGATTACCATTATTTTCCTTTTTTATTATTATTAAGTTTATCATTAAATTCAGCTGAATGCTCCTTATGTTATTATCCTCCCACCTGCCAAATGAAGAACAACCCAAGACCCTCAGAAGAGTTTTTATGTTAAGGGCTTGGGTGGCAGGTGGATAAGACTGTTGGGGCGTGATGCGCGTGGTCGGCACATGACACACTAGGGGTCAGCATGTGACACACAAGGGGTCAGCTTTGGGTGTCTACAGCTGGGACGGACAAGCAGAATCCTCCATGCTCACCTGGGTTTTTCCAGTTAAAGTGCATTCTGTGTACAGACTGACTTTGTAAAGCTCATTTTAGTGCAATTATATTTCCTATGAATATCAATTTTAAAATCAATTGTTATAACCTAAAATATAATTTGGAGGTGAGATAAGCACCAGGAGAGTGTGTAAGGTGGTTAGTGTTGTCCCCAAGTGATAGAATGCTCCACATTGGGCTCAGAAATGCCGGGAAGTCAGGAAAACCACCTGTATCAGAAAAGTATGGCTTAATTTGTAGAGTTCTCGTTTTATTAGTGTACGATTTAGATCTGAGTTTTATTTCTGTTGACACCTTTTTATGCAAGGTAATATATCTTGTAATTGCTTGTTACACTAGTTAAGGAGAATTTTAATTTGTCTTTTTAGATGAACCGATTCATGTGACATTGTTTTACATTTAGGCTGGTACTTTTTGATGTTTAGGTTGCAGCATGAGAGAAGTCAGTTTTTAAAGTGCTTTGTTCCTTGTCAGATAGGAAATAATGATTTGTGTGTATGTATGTATATTCTTTTGTTTTTATTTCTGTTTGATGTATTTATAAAGCTCAAACTTTTTTTTTTTAATGAAAACCAAATTTATCACATGGTGGAATACCACTGATATCAAAATATTTAAGTGAATAAGAAAGAAACTTAAAATCCTGGCCTCTTTTTTGCTGATACCTATTGCAGATAGAATGAATGAATGTTTTCATGCTTTGGAAAGAGTTGAAAAACATTTTGTTGCACAGCTAAATCCAACCCATGTTGTTGAGTCTTGCTGTGTTTACAGAAAATATATAGTATGGGGATGAAAGTAAATTACAGAGAAATATTTCATGCTGTTATTGACAAAGAGCCCAATTACAGGTAAAGTTGGTGCAAGGAGAAACTATCGCAGGTTAGCTCATTTGGCTTGGAATTGAATTCCGGTGAAAATATTTTAGAAATGTACGGGTTGTTGGAAAGATAAGATGAGGGAGACTTGTTAGGGCAGATGGCAACCGTTGGACCGGCAGCTGAGATTGGCAGCCACAGACAAGTTCCTATTGTGGTCACTGTGGGATGGATCTCACCTTCAAGTTAATGCTTGATGTATTCTCAAGGACAACATTCTGGCAACCGAGGCTCATTTCCTCAAGCACTCGCATAGTAGGCACTCTTCAGGGGATGTGTAATGTAATTTTAAAGTATCCTGCTACCTCAAACTGTTTCCTTACTGTTCTGGACTTACTTCATCAGTGGTATCTACAGACGTGAAACCTCACAGATTGTTCTCTTATGTAAGTGTTGCAGCCTGTTTGGTTGTTGTAGATATGACAGAACAAAGGGTGTGTACAGATGGTGAGTTGCTATGAGGCATAGGGCAGGTGCCAGAGGCGTCAACTCAGGTGTAGATGTGGGACGCTTGTGAGGGAACACCAAGAGTGCCCCACAAAAAGTGTTTGCCTGGTCATCCCACCATTGTCCCGTTAACTCGCCTGCCACAGTGCCATGCTGGTTCATTCCACATTGTGTGTTCCTACCCCAGTGGCCACACCATGTGAGTAGTCACGATTGTGGCATGCCACATGGCAATGCTGCCCTCACCTTCAGCCCAGGCCCTGTAGTTTGCCACCCATTTTTCCCATGAGTGTGAGCAGATACCCAAATGAAACATTTATTTACTTTAGAAAATGTTTATTGTATTCAAACTGAAAAGGCATGTATTATATTATATGATCATTTTAAAAACG
>BOPN01000074.1:279711-284711 GCA_017312705.2 Penaeus japonicus
GGCACCATGGCTTTGGCTGATGGTAGCCAGTCTAGTAGGATAGTGAAATTGGGTGTCTCCCACGGTGCTATATTTGAATGAACCAGGGTATCGATGGTAGAGAGATCTATACCAACTTTTTCTGTGAGGTCATCGAGTCTATTGCACAGCGGCTTTCCGCCGCAGTGCTGTGGGCCTACTAGCCGGCGCAAAACATTCCCGTTTTGATGAAGGGGCTGCCGCCTGCCTGGCTATTTTTGCGGCGTAAGTCGGCGCAAGCTGGCCGCGTCTGAGACGGAGGGGAGGTTCTCCCGACACTACCTCTAGGCGCTCTGTGCGAGTACATTTAAGGGCTCCAGGGCCAAATCATGGTCTCGCAGGGGTTTTATAGGGCCTTTTTCCAGGGATGGAGTAAGCTGCAGGTCCTCCAAGGGCAATGCCATCTCTTGGTGTTTCTTCCCCTCGTGGCGAAAAGGGGGAACTCTTGTATTTCCCCTTGGAGGGATGGCTGGGACGAAGCACATCACTACACCTGGACAGGGAGCGGTTAAGGTCCCATTGGGCCCTCCAGCAAATTTTACGCATCTCTTGCTTATGATTTTTTTATTTTCAAGGCTATGTGATTATCTTGCATATTGCCCTAGCATATTCGCTGGCGACCACAGCGAAACTTTAAATTGCTTTCTGGACTGACATCAAGTCGCCAGGTGTCAACATGGCTCCCGTTGCCACATCGGTGTCCCTGGATTCTGATCTGGCAACTGACAAAATGGACTGCACCAACGGAACTTCAATGAATGATGGGACGGGCATAAAGCGAACCTATAATAAAACCAAGAGTGAAAACTCCAGTGACACAGAAAGCGAATTTGAAAGAGGAAAAAAGACAAGGACGACGACATGGCAACTCTTGTGGATGGGGTTAGTGACAGTGGGAAGGTCAGGAGAAGGCTGTTATTCCCAGAATCTTGCGAAATGTTCTTCATGAAAAAGCCAGAGTGGGCAATGCAACTTGGAAAGGAACATTGCCATTTTGAGCTGCTGCTAAAGGTGGCAAAAGCTTTTGAAATGTATGTAATCATTTGTCTCAATAAACTTGTCAAAGTCAAAACTCTCTCTCTCTCTGCATATATTTTGTTCCGTTTTGCTTTCTCATACTAATTCTTATCATGATAAGGATGATATTGAAAATCATTACAATCAAACTGTACTTTTTTTTTCTTCTTTTTTTTTCCTTTTTTTTTACTTTTTCCTTTAACATTTCGACTACCGAAACGAAGCTCCAAGTTATAAATTACATGTATAGATCTAAACGATTCGGGATGAGGATAAGCACAAATAAACTTATAAAGTGTCGCCTTTTTCACCTGCCATTATGTCAGGACTCCCTTCACCAGTGATAATACATTGTGTAACAACGTCTCAAAAACACATTCAAACTCGGACACACATAACCACAAGAGCTACAAACTAACATATACTATAACATATAAAGTATATCAAAATGTCAGATCCGACGTACATTGCACCTTATTAACTTTAAATCATCTCTAGTATTATGTAAGTTGGCTCCATAGGCTAAGCCCCTGTCTCCGTAAACAAACATCTGAGAGAGCTCTCTACTTTTTTTTTTTTAAGTTTCTGGGGATTTTGCGATCTGCTGTCTACCATCCTTGGCAGAAATAGATAGTGAGCACCAGTCAGGTTCCTGAGGGTTTTGGACTTAGCCAGTAAATAGCCTAAAAAATTTAAAACTTTTGTTGGTTCTCTCTCACGCAGATTTCTCCCGTCTGCGCATGCGCAGTACGAGCAGTGTGGCGTGGTGACGTCACGCCTACGTCACTATACCCCGCTAGAAATTGTTGCCGACTCTGAGGTTAATCTAATTTAGGCAATATGAACTACTCTGGCCCTGCCACCCTTGCCGATGTTGAGGACGATCTCGCCTTCATTGACAACGAGGATGACTTAGATAAGCACTGGCCACTATTAAAACACATGGATCATTCTGGTTTTGCTCCCTTGCATCACCAAACAAAGGCCCCCCACCCTACCACTCAGCCTCTCCCTTTACCAAGTGACCCATGGAGCAGGTGTCGGATTCGAGTGAACCATCTTCTCCCACTCCTAAGTCATCCAAGCTCACTGAAACATCTCTACCCATGGCTCCCAAACTTTCTCCATACAACCTTGATCCCTACAGGTTATCTAAGGCTTCTTATGCCCCTCCTGCATTTGCTCCAAGAGACTCATATATCAAGCTTATGTTCCTTGATAACTCAGGTGTGGATGTGAAGATTCGGTGGCCTTCTGATGTTACCAAGACATTCTGCCTTGAACGGGAATTAGCTGAGGTGAAAATGTCAGTTGTCACCTCCCATTTTGTATACATCTCACGAAGGCATGCTGACATTATACAAAGAGCCACAGAAGGGGAGTTTTTGTCCTTGAAGCTTGATGTTCAAGACTCGACAGACCAAGAAAATTCTCCACTTATCTTATCACCCAGTACCCTGACGGCTTGGACCTGTCACTAGCCAAGGAGCTCCCTGGCATATATACAGCGCTTCGCTTCCACGAACATGGCATGCCCATCAACAGGCTTGTCATCACCTGGAGCCTTCCAGACCCACCACCACCAACATTCTGCTTCAGCTTCCTTCCTTGCCTTCTACCCAGTGAGTTTAGAAGGATAAAAGATGAACAGCCTTGGTGCTACAAGTGTTGGGGACTTGGACATATCTCCCGGTACTGTTCCGCTTCCTCAGACAAGTGTGGCTGGTGTTCCGGCACTCACTCTTCCCGCACCTGCCCACACCACAATCCCCAGCAGCCCACCACTGCTGGTGCTAATTCTACATTGGAGCAGTTTTCACCCCCTGCCCCAGACACAATGATATGGAAATGCCCTCGCCATCACCAACCTGGAGTGAGTATATGGCACTGCTGTGCCAGATGCTCCCTATCTGCTGCCTCGCACACTGCCCACCCCTCCCAGCCATTACCACAACCACTACCACCACTACCACAACCACCAACGGGCGCTGCCTCACCACCTCCAGCCTCTACCCAGATTGAGTCACCACAAATCCTTGCCCTTTGTGAGGCCGTTTCCAACTTGACGGAACGATGCGCAGCACATTTTCATGCAATTGAGTCTCACATCGAAGGTCTGGCAGCCCAGCAAGCTACCACCGAGCGCACCCTCGCCACACTCGTCGACTCCAACCAAACCATCATCCCTTCCTGCTGATTTAGCAGGAAGGGATCGGGTTGTGCAGAAAGTAACCCATCAACAACGACGATATCGCAGCCAACCTCAACCAGGAGGACCAAGAAGAGCCAACAAGCAGTGTGATGGTTGTGGTGCTTCCTCACATCCAAATGGTCATGCAAAGCAGTGTCCTGCATGGGGTAAGAAATGTTTACATTGTAATGTTATAGGACACTTTGGTAAAGTATGTCGCAAGAAGGGAGCCCAGAATTCATACAAGCCACCAAACACTTATGATGACAAGTCCTTCAACCAACGTAAAGCACACCACCTGAAGCTTGGGGATGTACGAAAGGCCACGTCTCACCATCAGGCTCCACGAGTACATATTGGAGTATATCCATTGAGCTTCAAAGTAGGTAGAAGCTCTTTCCTCTTTACTCCAGATACAGGGGCTGAGGCAACAGTCATTGGTCCAAGACAGCTAAAACAGCTGGGTATTCCACAAGCTAAGCTCAATCCTCCACAGGATGAAGACGTGATAGCCGCAAACTGTCATAAACTCACGCCACTTGGATCCTTCCAGGCAACACTGAGTCTGGGCAATATTCATACGGAGGCAACAATTGATGTACTTCAGGAGATTGAAGATGCCCTTCTTTCCTGGTACGATGCTAAAGCCCTCCAGATCATCCCTTCAGAATACCCAAGACAAATTAACAGACTTCAAGATATCCAAACCTGTAGCACTTCTGAATATCCAAGTATCAAACAGCGAGAAGCTGATCGACAGCAACTCCTGCAGGAATTCAAGGATGTCCTCATTGATCCTGAAAATTTCCACAAAGGGACACAACTGAAGCCAATGTCAGGGGAGCCAATGAAGATTCATCTTTGTGAAGATGCCAAGCCCTTTGCCATTTACACTCCACGAACCATCCCTTTGGCATGGCGTTCGGACACCAAACAAATGCTTGACAGTATGGCTCAACAAGGCATAATCCAACCTCTGGGTGACGAAGTATCAGAGTGGTGCCACCCTATGGTAGTCACACCTAAACGAACAGGCGGAGTTCGTATTACTGTGGATTTGTCGAAACTGAACAAACAAGTCCTTCGGCCTGCCCACCCATCCCCAACCCCACGCAGTGCTGTTATGGGGATCAACCCTGGTACCCACTTTTTCACAACAATGGATGCAACACATGGGTACTGGCAGCTTCCACTGGCCGAGGATGCACAGCCACTGACTACCTTTATCACACCATGGGGGAGGTATAAGTTCCTCCGCGGTCCTATGGGATTCGTCTCGACAGGGGATGAGTTCTGCAGAAGAGGAGATATAGCGCTGAGTGGCATTGATAATATTGCAAAAGTAGTTGATGACATACTTGCATGGGACAGAGATTATGGTGAGCATTTGAAACGTATCCGCACCATGCTACAGCGGTGCCGTGAAAACAACATCACAATGAATTCCAGCAAGTTTGTGTTCGCAAATCAGTCAGTAGAGTTCTGTGGATATAGTGTTACAAAAGATGGCATAGCAGCAGATGGCAATAAAGTTAGAGCGGTTGCAGAGTTTCCCGTCCCTACTAACATCACAGACCTCAGATCTTTTATGGGCTTAGTAAATCAGCTTGCTGATTTTACCCCTGCCATTGCATCTGCTGCAGAAACATTACGCACACTACTCAGTCCTAAACGAGACTTTGTATGGACTTCTGATCATCAGGCATCATTTGAGAGGGTTAAGGAAGCTCTCTCATTACCTCCAGTGCTTGCCCACTTTAATCCAGCCCTTCCA
>BOPN01000074.1:302211-304711 GCA_017312705.2 Penaeus japonicus
GCGTGAGGGAGATGGACAGATACAGTTGTAGGCCTCCTATAATGTTAGTGTACATTCAATCGCACGGTCCTACGTGTTGTAGTCTTTATTATGATTCCTGGATACTATCTATATTTAATATATGATGTAAAGTCTTTGTCAATGCCTATGCCTATTAATACACGTAGATATAAAAAGTAGAAATGGCAAAGTTTTCTTCATTAGGATGAATTCAGTCAACGATATTTATTTATATTATGATCTATCTTACCAACTCAATATTCTTGGTATCTCCTATCAGACACAATTATAAGCATTATATTCTAGGAATAACATTGTAATCATTTATTTGTGACTTTATTGGAAAGGGACAGGTCTTACTGTTGCTGATGATACCACTTTATTTGTGACCTTGCATGGATAAGTCTTCACATGCCTCTAAAGCTGACTATTCCAGTGCTCAAAGAATACTGCCAATGAATTTCCTCTTGATACTGCCGAGCTAGAAGCGAAGTTGTTAAATGCCAACCCAGCAGACCTATCCTTTTACAACAGCTGAGAGTTGTTACTGAGACAGCTGCTCGGTCAGGAAGAAAGTCCCGTTCACAGTGAAAATAACATTGTCCTTTGCCAAATAATGAAAAAAAAGAATCTGCCTCGAGTAAAGGGAGGGGAATTTTAGGGTTATTTGCTATGGGTGTGGGGAGCCCCTGTCCACATGATTAGGGAACTAAGACCTTGTTATTTATGAGACGGCCGGGGGGTCCTGAACATGCGACGAAGCCCTGATGTAGACGTGCTGATGTAATGGTGAGTGGACTGGTGGAAGAGCTGGTCACATGGTAGGCCGTAAGCACTGTCAAGCGAGAAACAAGTTCTCAAAAGAGTGGTAGTGAATATTGATCAATTGATTTTTCGATGGCGAAGTCAATAACTGCCAGTTACCCGCTTTTGGTCAAGGACCGTGTTGACAGTTTGACGAGTATTCATCCGAAGGTTTATGGATTTAGACTGCGACTTTGTTTACCTCGATAATCTGCCAATACTTGGATGACATTTCCGTGATACACAGAATTGACTTCTGCTCGAATCGTGGTTCAGGAATATGGCATTTGGTGAATATTCATATCTCTATGTTGCATTTTCATTCCGTTTAATTAACCGGAGAGCTGCATGATGCTTTGAATAATGTGAGACATCAAAGGCTGTCTACTTGATATTGTATTATTCAGAACATTTTTTTTAAGTAAATACTAATAATATACTGGGTGGAACGCTTAAAATTATCATAAAATCACAATTCTTAGCAAGACATTTGATTACTAATGCCCATCAAAAGGTGTAGCTTCTGTGATTATAAGTAATATATTTGAAAAAAAAGATGAAGATGGAAATGAAAAAAATATATATATATAAAGTGATATACAAAGGCTCAGATGGATTTTATGGTAAGGCCTGGATGTGTCTGATATCTATATATCTATGTGTGTATGTATATATGATATATATATACATATATTTATATTTATATTATATGTATATTATATATATATATATATATATATACATACATAGTTATGTACATATATATATGTATATATATATATATATATATATATATATATATATATATATATATATATATGTATGTATGGATGTATGTATGTGTATATATACACTCACACACATATAGATAGATAAATAGATAGATAGATAGATATGTTTATATATTTATCTATCTATCTTTATATTTATCTATTAATTTGTGTGTGTGTGTGTTTGTTTGTGCGTGTGTATGTATGTGAGTGTGTGTGTGTAGAGAGAGAGAGAAAGAGATAAATAGATAGATACAGATAGATAGATAGATGTAAATACTTTCTACGGCACTGACCAAAAGCGAAAGGCAAATTGGCCCACTTAAAGGTGCTGAGCCAAAAAGAAGAACCTGAAAAAGAATAATGATTTCCGAAAAGTTAGTGTTCCGTGAGATGATGGAACACCAGCCGCTTAAAGGCAGGAATATTAAATGAACCTGGAAAGATATGAGGAGGAAGCTCATTCTATAAGATGCCCGTTGAATGGAAGAGGGACTGTGCATGCCGCTCTGCCTTGGGTCTGGAAAGTGCAAGCAACTGCCCCGTAAGTATTGCAAGGTCATGAATAGAGTGGAGGCACATCTCGACCATGCATGTGTGCATGAACCACGATAATACTGGTAAAACAAGGCAAGAGATGCAACTTTGCGGCGAATATCTAGAGATTAAAGAGTATGAGTAAGTTGGGGGGATTGACGATACGTACAGCTTTCGTCTGTGCAGCATCCAGAAAGCAGAGTCGAAGGAAAATTGTCCTAAATGTGATAACAGCATTGTAGGTAGGGACGAATGAGACTTTCTAAAGTTTTATTGGGGGAGGATTTGTAAAATTCTTCTAAAATCTGAAATTAAAAATCCCTATTTCTTGTAGGCCTTTTTTTAGAAATAAAGAGTGAGACTTCCGGGAGAGAGCAGAGGTAGATATT
>BOPN01000074.1:327487-342487 GCA_017312705.2 Penaeus japonicus
GCAACGATCAACTTGTCGTGATACAAGATATGAAAAAAGAACTGATAAAAGAGAAATCAGAGAAACATAAATGACAAATTCTTGAACACGAACTTTTAGCACTAACATTATGCAGTGAAACCAAAGTTTTCATTTGTTCTCTGCAAACTACAATCGGCGCTTTGAAATGCAAATGTTTAAATGCCACAAACGCCAACAAGACAGATATCCTCAGTCGTAACAAGGAGATCCACAAAGCCAGCCTTGTAAACATCACAGACACGTTGAGGTGGACTCCGTGACAGTGAGAACAGCGGATGAGTACAAGAAGAAATACGTGTGGAATAGGTAACACATACGAAGTCTCTATGACAGGGGCCTTATATATATTCCCTCGCCAACGTCGCACGTAACAATATTAGCTTTAAAAAATAAATAAATAAACAAAAAATAAAAAACCTTTTTACACCCCTTAAATTAGGGTGGGTGAAAATTGCTCAGAGAAGTTAAGCAAGGACTCACACCTTGAGAAATCTCTTAGCGGGAAGTTGCGGGTACTTGCTATATTGACAGTGGGAGTGAAATTAGGCAAATATACACCCCATTGTGAGTAGGTTAATTTGAAAAACTTTATGTGATATATTTGGCACAGACTATGAAGACACTGTTTTGATTGGCCATTGACAGATGTGTTGGTAAATATTTACAAAAGATATAATTAAAATCTAAACTGCAGGACTATCAACATGCTTGGTTAATTAGTGCATTTTCACACAAAAACATCACAATGTCTTCAATACCACCACCATATAGATCTCTTTAACCCTTTGGCTGCGGTACTTTTAAATAAGTTTATACAGCATTGTGTCGGTATTATCATATATGGCCTGGCCCATCCATGTCTATCTTAACCTCTGTTTTTTACTACTGCTGCTGTTGTTGTTTTTACTGTTATCCTTTGTTGTTGTTATTGTTTGTTGTTTTGTTGTTGTTGTTTTGTTGTTGTTGTTACTGTTGTTTTGTTGTTGTTGTTATCAATATTGTTATTATTATTCATTATCATTTTTTTTATATCATCATCATCACCGTTATCATCATCACTATAAAAATTATCATATTTATTATAATTACTATCTTTATAATGATGATGGTGATTATTATTATCTTCATTATCATTATTAGTATCATTATCATTTTCATCATTATCATTATTAGTATCATTATCATTTTCATCATTATCATTATTAGTATCATTATCATTATCATCATTATTATTATCATTATTATCATTACTATTCAACCACCACCACTACTATTACCATCCTTATCATCATTATCATCAATGTTGTTGCTCTTGCAGTTACTGTTGTTGACATCAGCAACTGCACAAAGTGTCTCATCGCAACAGACAGAATACGGTCACTTATCATCAGTTCATGACCTATAATAGTTACATCCGGGAATCCGTGACGAACGATGCAATACGACTTCATTACGAATATGACTGGAAAATCGTGGAAAAGAAATCCGAAATGAACGCGGCATCAAGATCCATTTGTCATAATGTTTTGTCCGGATTTTTTTTCTCTCTCATTTTGATCATTGGGACTGGTCATATGAGCGATTCTATGATGCTTATTTGTCGGCACAGTCGTTATGAGTGCCTGTTATTGGTGGCACTGGCGGTGTTGTTAATGTGATTGTGTGTGTGTGTGTGTGTCTGTGTGTGTGTGTGTGTGTGTGTGTGTGTGTGTGTGTGTGTTTGAGTCTGTGTGTGTGTGAGTGTGTTTGTTTGTGTGTGTTTATGTGTGTGTGTGTTTGTTTGTGTGTGTATGTGTGTGTGTGTGTTGTGTGTGTAAATATTTATATATATACATACATATATATATATATATATATATATATATATATACATATATATATATATACATAAACATAAATACCACGAAACCGCATCTCCCTCGTTCCACACGCCAAAGGCCGCGCTCCGTCCGCCCCCCCCCCCAACCCCCAACCCCCCATCCCTCTCTCACGCAAAAAAGGCAGACGGACGGCAGAGGGCGCGGTATAGGGCTGTTCGTCCAGCCATGAACTCTTCTGCTATCGCTGCCCCCACACTCATCTTTCTGCTTCCGCTTTCTGCTGCGGTTTCTATACCAACCGCTGACTGAAATACTTTGCCGTCTTCTCTCTAAAGGTAAGAGAAACGTCACGTGACCTTTTACTATTCTTGTCTATGAAGAAGGAGTCGGAAAAAGGATCTGTCGGATTTTTATTGGTGACCCTCCTTTGCTCCGGGATCTTAGGGAGGGAAAAAAAAGATATAGTAATGGAGATCCTCTTCTTTGATTCTCTGGTTTCTTTGACATTTCTTTGGAACGAATTGGAAAAGAAATGTTCGCTATTTCTGGAGAGTTCTCCTGGATGAGTTGTAGCACATAGCAAGACCAATGGCTGGACCGCTTACTTTAATAACCTTCTTTCAGATTTTGGATTTTTAGTTTGTTTCTCTCTCTCTCTCTCTCTCTCTCTCTCTCTCTCTCTCTCTCTCTCTCTCTCTCTCTCTCTCTCTCTTCTTGTCTTTTCTTTCGCGTTATGGAGTGTTGTGCATTACATAAAAAAAACGTGCTAAATCTTTTGCTAAAGTTCTGTGCAAATGCAATCTAAATGGAGTGCTGTTATCTGAGACATAGTAAGACTATCAGAGGACATGCGGATGTTATATATGTCTATTTACAAACAACAAACAGGAACTGTGTTTGCGTTTATGCGGACTGGAAGGGCGAGTGGGTGTTCAGATTTGCGCATGTATGTGTAGATGTTCATGAATGTGCGGATGTGTCTGTGTGTGCTCGTGTGTCTATGTATATGTATATGTATCTCTTCACGTATGGATATGCGTACCTCTTCCTGTTCGAATTCCATGTGTTTCCGGATGTTTGTATACACGGAGGAGCTATTCATATGCGTATGAGCGCCGCTGCAGCACAACACTCATAAATATGAATAAAAATGGAAAATACAGCAGGCATTATGTATGCCTGCTGTCTATGTGAGGCATTGCTAAAGAACCGCTGACGTTTCTCCCCCCCCCCCCCCCCAAGTGGTTCGCACGAAGAGGGATGTGTCTATGCAGAACCACCGAAGGAGCCGAGGTGGAACGACCCAATCTGTGCTATGTGTTGGAGGCGAGGCTGGAAAGACCCGGGGTGACGGAGGAAGATGGCAAGAGGAGTGAGAGGACGAAGAAGAGGAAGGGAAGAGGGAGAAGGGAGGCTGCAGGACGCAAGGGATTAATGCTTTCTGATCTGAGATTTAGACGGGAAGGTGAGAGAGAGAGAGAGAGAGGGAGGGGGGAGGGAGAGAGAGAGAGAGAGAGAGAGAGAGAGAGAGAGAGAGAGAGAGAGAGAGAGAGAGAAAGCGAGAGATAAATAGATAGAGAGAAAGAGAGAGAGAGAGAGAGAGAGTGAGTGAGAGAGAGAAGAAAAGGGGAGAGAGGAGGAGGGGAAGGGGAGGGGGTGGCGCTAGAGCCTCGAGTTAAGAACAAGGATATGGATGGAGCCTGAGGTGATGCTGAGGCTCTCAGTCGGTGAGGGGAGATGAAAAGGGAAGGAAAAACATGTGAGGACAGAGAGTGAATGTGTGTGCATTCATACACACACGCACTAACACACACACACACATAGACGCACACACACACACACACACACACACACACACACATATACATGCTTATAAATATATACGTGTGTGTGTGTGTGTATGTATGTGTGTGTGTATGTATGTGTGTGTCTATGCGTGCTGCGACAGAAAAGACAGAGAGAGAGAAAACAGACGATAAATAAAAAAAAGGCCACCGGACGAGACCGAGCGACGATGCACTAATCCGCCCGTTGCAATGATCCGCGTTGCAACGGCGCCGAACTGCCACCAGAGATGCCCCGGAGAGATTGTATAGTTTCTTGCAAAACCTAATGCTATGTTTGCGTGGAGGTGAAGCAGCTGCCACGCCACTTGCTCGGAGGATAAAGCCCTTTTTGATGGCTGTTCTTAAGGAACTTTTGCGATCAGCTGTATAGGATTTGCAGGAATAAGGAAACAAATAGGCTTGTTTTATGGCTTATTCAATTAACAGAGGTAGGATGGGAGGAGAAGGAAGGAGACAGATGGAGGGGGAGAAGGAAGGAGAGAGATGGAGGGGGAGAAGGAAGGAGAGAGATGGAAGGGGGGAGAAGGAAGGAGAGAGATGGAGGGGGAGAAGGAAGGAGAGAGATGGAAGATGGAGGGGGGAGGAAGGAAGGAGAGAGATGAAGGGGGGAGAAGGAAGGAGAGATGGAGGGGAGAAGAAGAAGAGAAATGGAGGGGAGAAGGAAGGAGAGATGGAGGGGGGAGAAGGAAGGAGAGAGAGATGGAGGGGGAGAAGAAGGAAGGAGAGAGATGGAGGAGGGGAGAAGGAAGGAGAGAGAGAGGGAGGGGGAGGGAGGAAGGAGAGAGAGATGGAGGAGGAGAAGGAAGAAGGAGAGAGAGGAGAGAGGGTGAGGGGAGAATGAAGGAGAGAGAGATGGAGGGAGAAGGAAGGAGAGATGGAGGAGAAGGAAGGAGAGAGATGGAGGGGGAGAAGGAAGGAGAGAGATGGAGGGGGAGAAGGAAGGAGAGAGATGGAGGGGGAGAAGGAAGGAGAGAGAGGGGGGGGGAGAAGGAAGGAGAGAGATGGAGGGGGAGAAGGAAGGAGAGAGATGGAGGGGGAGAAGGAAGGAGAGAGATGGAGGGGGAGAAGGAAGGAGAGAGATGGAGGGGGAGAAGGAAGGAGAGAGATGGAGGGTGACAAGGAAGGAGAGAGAATGAGGGGGGAGAAGGAAGGAGAGAGATGGAGGGGGAGAAGGAAGGAGAGAGATGGAGGGGGAGAAGGAAGGAGAGAGATGGAGGGGGAGAAGGAAAAAGAGAGATGGAGGGGAGAAGGAAGGAGATGGAGGGAGAGTAGGAAGAGAGAGATGGAGGGAGAAGGAAAAGAAAGATGGAGGGGGAGAAGGAAGGAAAGAGATGGAGGGGGAGAAGGAAGGAGAGATGGAAGGAGAGGAAGGAAAGAGAGATGGAGGGGAGAAGGAAGGAGAGAGATGGAGGGGGAGAAGGAAGGAGAGAGATGGAGGAAGAGTAGGAAGAGAGATGGAGGGAGAAGGAAGGAGAGAGATGGAGGGAGAAAGAAGAGAGAGATGGAGGAGGAGAAGGAAGGAGAGATGGAAGGAGAAGGAAAAGAGAGATGGAGGGGGAGAAGGAAGGAGAGAGAGATAGGGGAAGAGAAGGAAGGAGAGAGATGGAGGGGGAGAAGGAAGGAGAGAGATGGAGGGGGAGAAGGAAGGAGAGAGATGGAGGGGGAGAAGGAAGGAGAGAGAGATGGAGGGGGGGAGAAGGAAGAAGAGAGATGGAGGGGGAGAAGGAAGGAGAGAGATGGAGGGGGAGAAGGAAGGAGAGAGATGGAGGGGGAGAAGGAAGGAGAGAGATGGAGGGGGAGAAGGAAGGAGAGAGATGGAGGGGGAGAAGGAAGGAGAGAGATGGAGGGGGAGAAGGAAGGAGAGAGATGGAGGGGGAGAAGGAAGGAGAGAGATGGAGGGGGAGGAGGAAGGAGAGAGATGGAGGGGGAGGAGGAAGGAGAGAGATGAAGGGAGAGAAGGAAGGAGAGAGATGGAAGCGGAGGAGGAAGGAGAGAGATGGAGAGGGAGAAGGAAGGAGAGAGATGAAGGGGGAGAAGGAAGGAGAGAGATGGAAGGGGAGGAGGAAGGAGAGAGATGGAAGGGGAGGAGGAAGGAGAGAGATGAAGGGAGGGAAGGAAGGAGAGAGATGGAAGGGGAGGAGGAAGGAGAGAGATGGAGAGGGAGAAGGAAGGAGAGAGATGAAGGGGGAGAAGGAAGGAGAGAGATGGAAGGGGAGGAGGAAGGAGAGAGATGGAGGGGGAGAGAGAAGGAAGGAGAGAGGTGAAGGGGAGAAGGAAGGAGAGAGATGGAGGGGAGAAAAGGAAGGAGAGAGGTGGAGGGGAGAAGGAAGGAGAAAGGTGGAGGGGGAGAAGGAAGGAGAGAGATGGAGGGGGAGAAGGAAGGAGAGAGATGGAGGAGGAGAAGGAAGGAGAGAGATGGAGGGGGAGAAGGAAGGAGAGAGATGGAGGGGGAGAAGGAAGGAGAGAGATGGAGGGGGAGAAGGAAGGAGAGAGATGGAGGGGGAGAAGGAAGGAGAGAGATGGAGGGGGAGAAGGAAGGAGAGAGATGGAGGAGGAGAAGGAAGGAGAGAGATGGAGGGGGAGAAGGAAGGAGAGAGATGGAGGGGGAGAAGGAAGGAGAGAGATGGAGGGGGAGAAGGAAGGAGAGAGATGGAGGAGGAGAAGGAAGGAGAGAGATGGAGGGGGAGAAGGAAGGAGAGAGATGGAGGGGGAGAAGGAAGGAGAGAGATGGAGGGGGAGAAGGAAGGAGAGAGATGGAGGGGGAGAAGGAAGGAGAGAGATGGAGGGGGAGAAGGAAGGAGAGAGATGGAGGAGGAGAAGGAAGGAGAGAGATGGAGGGGGAGAAGGAAGGAGAGAGATGGAGGGGGAGAAGGAAGGAGAGAGATGGAGGGGGAGAAGGAAGGAGAGAGATGGAAGGGGAGGAGGAAGGAGAGAGATGGAGAGGGAGAAGGAAGGAGAGAGATGAAGGCGGAGAAGGAAGGAGAGAGATGGAAGGGGAGGAGGAAGGAGAGAGATGGAGAGGGAGAAGGAAGGAGAGAGATGGAGGAGGAGAAGGAAGGAGAGAGATGGAGGGGGAGAGGGAAGGAGAGAGATGGAGGGGGAGAAGGAAGGAGAGAGATGGAAGGGGAGACAGAAGGAGAGAGATGGAAGGGGAGACAGAAGGAGAGAGATGGAGGGGAAGAAGGAAGGAGAGAGATGGAGGGGGAGAAGGAAGGAGAGAGATGGAAGGGGAGACAGAAGAGGAGAGATGGAGGGGGAGAAGGAAGGAGAGAGATGGAGGAGGAGAAGGAAGGAGAGAGATGGAGGGGGAGAAGGAAGGAGAGAGATGGAGGAGGAGAAGGAAGGAGAGAGATGGAGGGGGAGAAGGAAGGAGAGAGATGGAGGGGGAGAAGGAAGGAGAGAGATGGAGGAGGAGAAGGAAGGAGAGAGATGGAGGGGGAGAAGGAAGGAGAGAGATGGAGGGGGAGAAGGAAGGAGAGAGATGGAGGGGGAGAAGGAAGGAGAGAGATGGAGGGGGAGAAGGAAGGAGAGAGATGGAGGGGGAGAAGGAAGGAGAGAGATGGAGGGGGAGAAGGAAGGAGAGAGATGGAGGAGGAGAAGGAAGGAGAGAGATGGAGGAGGAGAAGGAAGGAGAGAGATGGAGGGGGAGAAGGAAGGAGAGAGATGGAGGGGGAGAAGGAAGGAGAGAGATGGAGGGGGAGAAGGAAGGACAGAGATGGAGGGGAGAAGGAAGGAGAGAGATGGAGGGGGAGAAGGAAGGAGAGAGATGGAGGGGGAGAAGGAAGGAGAGAGATGGAGGGGGAAAAGGAAGGAGAGATCTAGGGGGAGAGGGAAGGAGGGAGAGAGATGGAGGGGGAGAAGGAAAGACAGAGATGGAGGGGAGAAGAGGAAGGAGAGAGATGGAGGGGGAGGAAGAAGGAAGGAGAGAGAGATGGAGGAGGAGAAGGAAGGAGAGAGATGGAGGGGGAGAAGGAAGGAGAGAGATGGAAGGGGAGAAGGAAGGAGAGAGATGGAGGGGGAGAAGGAAAAAGAGAGATGAAGGAAGATAGGGAAGGAGAGAGAAGGAGGGGGAGAAGGCAGAGGAGGGAGGAAGGGGATGGTAAAGAAGAGGAGGAAGAAGAAAAAAGGGGGAGGTTGTGGAGGGAGAGGAACTGGAGTAGAAGAAGAAAGAGAAGGTAGAAGAGGGGGATGAGAAGGAAGAAGAGAGGGATGGGGAGGAGAGAGGAGCTGGAGAAGGAGGAGAAGGAGGATAATTAAGAAGAAGAAAAGGTGGAGGAGGGTGGTGAGAAGGAGAGGAGGGGAGTGAGGAGGAGAGAAGAGAAGAGGTGGAAGGAAGAGAAGGAAGAAGAAGAAAAGGCGAAGATTGACGAGAGAGAAAACCTGGATTAGAAAGAGGAAGAGGAGTCAATCAAAGAAGATAAAAAAAAAATAAGAAGGAGGGAAAAGGAAGAAAAAAAACGAAAGAGAAGAAAAAAAAGAAGACAGAGACGAGAGAAACAGAGATAAGCAAGAGGAGGAAAAGTTGCAGAAAGAGAGGGAGTGACGCCATGAAGCTCCCTCGGAGGACGAAAAGCGGGACACAAGCTCAATACTCCAGCTTGGGAACCTCGCCGCACGCTCCCCCAATACACATAACACATACGTGTCTCCGTACACACTCACACGCGGATACACGGATACACGGATACACGGTCCCGGTGAGACATGAATGTAAACAGATACGGTTTGTAAGTGTTTTTAGGTTTATAGTGTGTATGCATATGTGTTTGTGTTTATATACATACATACAGATATATATATGTATGTTATACATTATTATAATATTGTATATTAAATACATACATTATTATAAGTATATATATATATGTGTGTGTGTGTGTGTGTGTGTGTATTTATGTATGTACATATATATAATGAGCCCCTTATACTTTTGTTGTGCTTATTGTTGTGTCCGGCCTCCTGCTGTATCATGTTGATTGGTTCAGAGAGAGAGAGAGAGAGAGAGAGAGAGAGAGAGAGGGAGGGAGAGAGGGAAAGAGAGAGAGAGAGAGAGAGAGAGAGAGAGAGAGAGAGAGAGAGAGAGAGAGAGACAGGGAGAGAGGGAAAGAGAGAGAGAGGGAGAGAGAGAGAGAAGAGAGAGAGAGAGAGAGAGAGAGAGAGGGAGAGAGAGAGAGAGAGAGAGAGAAAGAAAGAGAGAGACAGGGAAAGAGAAAGAGAGAGAGAGAGAGAAATAAAGAAAGAGATAGAGGTAAAGAGAGAGAGAAAGAGGAAGGGAGAGAGAGAAAAAAAATAGAAAGAGAGAAAATCCATTGTCCATTACTAAACTACAAGTGCTTATAAGACTGCATTATGCATTTGTAAAACACGTGTATAATGGATGAGTCATAGACAGTACTGTGAATATATTTTTGATGCAATAACTCATAAATAACTCAATAAACTCATCCTTATCAATATGATTTTTATCATCATCGTATTTTTATGATCATTCTTAAAATTAAGATTTGGATCGTTATCATTATTATCATTGTCATTATCATTATCATTATCATCACAATCATTATCATTATTATCATAATAATCATCATTATTATCACTATCATTATCATCAACATTGTTATCATTATTATCACCACTATCATCATTACTACTATTGTTGTTAATATTATTGTTATCATTATCATCATTATCATTATTGCTATTATAATTTATTATGATTATCATCATAACCATTATCATCACTGTTAGTATTATTATTATCATCCTTATCATCATTATCATCATTATTATCATCAGAATTGTTTTCATTACTATTGCTACTAATATAACTATTTCTACTACTATTAGTCTTATTATCAATATAATCCTCATCATTATCATTATTACTATTATTATCTATATCATAAGTAACATTATCTGCATTTCATTTATACATTTATCATAATTATAAAACGCCTACGTCATTCTCACAATCAAACCATCACCAGTATATTAATGACTAATAAAAAAAAATGTTATTCGTACACTGACAAAATCAATATCTACCTGACCCCCCCCCCCCCTCCCAGCTTACTTTCAGACACTGGTTACTATCATCATAAAAAAATATATATAGAAACTGCTGGAAGACGAGAATCACAACAAAAGGCGGAAATTCTTGGAACTTCTTAAATTATATTTTATAAAAAAGTACAAAAAAAGAGACATATTTTCGAATCTTACAGATTGATTCTTTTTTTTCTCCTCGCCTACTTCCCTTTTTTTTACTAAAGCTTTTCTTTTTATAGATTGATAACTTTCTTGTAAACTGACCCAAAGTATAAGGTCATTTTGGAAAATAGAGAGAACGTACAGACGAATTAATTTAATCTATCATCAACGGAAGTCACTAATTACTCACTTGCTGGTAATGGGTTAACATTAACAAACAATAAATCTAAAGCCTATTATCAAGCCATATCTAAATGCTATGTCATATCAGTGTACCATAAAAGTTGTTTCCTGAAAATATGGGAAGTAATTTGTCAGAGAACTTTGACCTTTGTGTATTATCACTTCCCACCCATACTCAAAACAAAGGAGCTTGTAGTAGCGCATGTGAGGCTATGGAAGTATGATAGAATTACCTATAGATCTGTGATTAAGCGATCAAATTCCCCACAAGATGTAAACAAAGGGTGTTTCGAAGAAATTTTACGACAGAAAATATGTATACTGTATATGCATATACATAAATATACATGTGTATGTATGTGTATATACACACACACACACACACAAACATACACACACATATATGTGTGTGTGTGTATATATATATATATATATATACACATATATATATATATATATATATATATATATATATATATATATATATACATATATATACATATATATATGTATATATATATATATATATATATATATATATATATATATATATATATATATATATATAAATCAAGGTAAAACGTATAAATCATCGTGGATCTGAATATCATATGGCTGTTTTAGCAGATGATTTAGTGCCATGAAACGAAAGAAATATCATTTATCTTTTTCACATTAAGAGTATCTGAAAAGTGGTTTCCTCGAGTGCAAAATTAGAATACGCTTTCGACGCTCTTTACATCCTTCTTGAATATCATATATCTGCAATTGCTATTTTAGTTGCCGAGCTCCGAAAATGAAAACAGTCTCAGGGAAGTCACCGTGGAAATCCTTCAAACGGTAAAGAAGAAGTGGAACTGACATTCAATTGCGACCGAGACCTATCCCTCCTATCTTTTCTTCCTACTTTCTTTCCCTACCTATCCTTCTCCCTATATGCTTCCTCCTTTCCAACCTGATTCACACTCCTAGTCTACTCCTAGTCTTACCTCCTTCCGTTCCTCCCTTTCTCTTTTCCCTTTCCCTCTCCTTTACCCTTTCCTCCTTCGCGTATCCCTTTTCTTTCCCCCTTATCGTATCTCTCTCCCTTCCCCCTTTCGCGTATCTCTCTCCCTTCCCCCTTCGCGTATCTCTCTCCCTCCCCCCTTCTCGAATCTCTCTCCCTTCCCCCTTATCGTATCTCTCTCCCTTCCCCCTTTCGCGTATCTCTCTCCCTTCCCCCTTCGCGTATCTCTCTCCCTCCCCCCTTCTCGAATCTCTCTCCCTTCCCCCTTCAATTATCTCTCTCCCTTCCCCCTTTCGCGTATCTCTCTCCCTTCCCCCTTCGCGCATCTCTCTCCCTTCCCCTTTTAGTATCTCTCTCCCTTCCCCCTTCGCGTATCTCTCTCCCTTCCCCCTTCACGTATCTCTCTCCCTTCCCCCTTCGCGTATCTCTCTCCCTTCCCCCTTCGCGTATCTCTCTCCCTTCCCCCTTTACGTATCTCTCTCCCTTCCCCCTTCGTGTATCTCTCTCCCTTCCCCCCTTTCCCCCTTTGCCTTTTAACCCCTTACCTTAGTTGCAAGTGCTTGCAGCTATTACGAATGCATTCACTGAGTGGCTGTGTCACGGATTCCTATTCCCCGGGGAATCGCAAGATCCATGCCCTTAATGCCTTAATTGGCAGGGCAACCCCCAAGACTGTTCAGAGGTTCTTGGAAATGGGATGAAGATGGTGACCTGCTGGAAACTAGCTTGCGGTTCTTCGTAGCAATGTTTCGGTCAGCTAGCGGACCTCGTAGTGAATAAGGAATATAGAAGAAAGAGGAAAGGTAAATCCATGGAATTTCCCGAAGATATTAATCGGCTGTGTCACGTACAGATTTTTTTTCTTTTTTTTTCAGATACTGTTGTAGACACTAGCTGGCTGGTAAAGTCCAATCAAAGGAGTAAACAGCCAATTTGAGTGGAAACTGCATTTCCCTCTTTTGCGATTGGTACAGTTGACCTCAAACACTTACTTACTCAAGTAGTGGTTGTGGAGTAGCAAGCAGGCTGGGCAGGACCTGAAATCCAGCCACAATAACCGGCTCAGTCCATTGTAACTGTGGTTCTAATTCCTTTTCGGTCAAGGATAGTAGGTGAGTGTTGAATCTCGCTACAGGAATGACCCAAAAGAAGAATGCGACGAACGAAATTAAAATGTTGGGAGTCAGGATTAAACAATAATACAAGTTTGATCATGACTTTTTCATAATCCTTTTATTTCAAAAACAGGTCTGGATACCTTATACGTTGTTTTTGTTTTAATATCATGAATAATACCAGAGATAACAACTATGTTTTATGTGATAAAAAATATGCTAAAAACTGTTCACTGAACCCCAAGGGGTAGGAATCCACCAAAATACTTATAACAAATACTTGGCTTTTTGCTATTTGAAAGTTTTATCAAATTAACTGAATAAATTCGTGATTATTTTGCACAAAAAAAACTGCTATTTATATTTTTTTCCAAAATAATACACACAGACACACACACGTATATAGATAAATATACATACATATATATCTGTGTGGGTTTGGGTGTAGGTGTAAATAGATAATTAGACTCTTTGCAATATCAGGTTTCAATTAATTTCAAACGAAGCACTTTCCCAACTTTTGCATTTCACATCCATTTTATTTATTCCTCTTTATGCAACTATCATCATAACATATACAGCATTCGGGGTGTTTATTGACATCAAATTATTATGCATTTCTTGCATGACATTGCATTTTCGCGGCCTCATTGTCCATGCAGAATAATCATTTAAAATTCAGCCCGCAGCATAAACTGGTCTTCGATTTATTGTAATGTCTGTGCAATGCTGATTACATTCTGATTATCCTTGGCAATATTTCCGTGGGATATATTGACATTCGCTCTGTAGTCAGTCTGTGTTGTCTCGTAATCCTAAGATGCTTTCTCTGTCTATCAACTTCACCTCTGTCTCTCTATCTATCTATCTATCTATCTATTTCTTTCTCTTTTTTACTATTTCTCTCTCTCTTACTATTTTTTTCTCTCTCTCTTTCTTTCTGTCTTTATCTCTCTCGCTCTCTCTCTCTCTTCTCTCTTCTCTCTTCTCTCTCTCTCTCTCTCTCTCTTTCTCTCTTTCTCTCTCTCTCTATCTCTCTTTCTCTCTCTCTCTCTCACTCTCTCCTTTCTCTCCCTTTCTTTCTCTTACTCTCTCTCTCTCTCTCTGTAATTATAATCATGATGATAACAATAATGAAAACAGTTATGATGATAATATAAATGATAATTATAATTATAATGATAATAACAATAATGGTAATAATAAAAATCAGGATAACAAAAAATAATCATGTTAATAATACCGATAATAATGATAGTAATAATAATTATAATAATACCGATAATAATGATAATAATAATAGTAATAATAATGATTATGATAATAGTGTGATGATAATCATAATGAAAATTACAATAATTACCATAATGATAATAATAATAATAATAACAAGAAGAAGAATGATTATGATAATATTTATGATAACTATCACCTTGACAACAGCAATGATAACAAATCTCTATCAATTAAGCCAAAGTGCAATGATTTCTTCTTTTTTATTTCCTTTTTTTCCTGTTTTTATTTTATTTTTTATTTTTTTTCTTTAAGTTCTTCATCTTTTTCCTTCATCTTTTTTTATTTGTTTTTATATTCCTTCTTTTCTTTTCTCATTTTTATTTTCTTTCTTCATCTTTTCCCTTTTTTTTCTTATTCTTATTTTCCTTCTTCATGTTTTTCTCTTTCTGTTCTTTTCTTTATATTTTCACTCTTTTTCTTTTCCCTTCGTTTTTCTTATCTTTATCTTCCTTCTTCATATCTTTCTCCTTCTCTTTATCTTTTCCCTTCTTCTTTCTTATTTTTATTTTCCTTCTTCATGTTTTTCTCTTTCTTCTTCTTTCCTTTTATTTTCCCTCTTATTCTTTTCACTTCTCTTTATTTTCTTTCTTATTTTCTTTTGTTATTCCTTTTTTTTCTTTTGTTTTCTTCTTCTGCACCTTTCCACTCTTCCTTTCTTTTCCTTCTTCACCTTCCCCCTCCTTATTATTTCTTTATTTTATTTTCCTTCTTCACCTTTCCCCTCCTTATCATTTCTATATTTCTTTTCCTTCTTCACCTTTCCCCTCCTTATTACTCCCTTATTTCCTTTTCCTTCGTCACCTTTCCCCTCCTAATTATTCCCTTATTTCCTTTTCCTTCTCCCTCTTCTTCTCCCCATGTTCTATATTTTCAATATTTCTATATTTTCTTTCCCTTTCTTCACCTTTCCCCTCCTAATTATTCCCTCGTTTCCTTTTCCTTCTCCCTCTTCTTCTCCCCATGCTCTATATTTTCTATATTTCTATATTTTCTTCTCCTTCTTCACCTTTCCCCTCCTAATTATTCCCTTATTTCATTTTCCTTCTTCCTCTTCTTCTCCCCATGCTCTATATTTTCTATATTTCTATATTTTCTCTCCTTTTCTTCACCTTTCCCCTCCTAATCATTCCCTTATTCCCTTATTTCCTTCTCCCTCTTCTTCTCCCCCATGGTCTATATTTTCTATATTTCTATATTTTCTTTCCCTTTCTTCACCTTTCCTCTCCTAATTATTCCCTTATTTCCTTTTCCTTCTTCCTCTTCTTCTCCCCATGTTCTATACTTTCTCTATTACTATATTTTCTTTCACTTTCTTCACCTTTCCCCTCCTTATTACTCCCTTATTTCCTTTTCCTTCTCCCTCTTCTTCTCCCCATGCTCTATATCTTCTATATTTCTATATTTTCTTTCCCTTTCTTCACCTTTCCCCTCCTAATCATTCCCTTATTTCCTTTTCCTTCTCCCTCTTCTTCTCCCCATGTTCTATACTTTCTCTATTACTA
>BOPN01000074.1:367487-369987 GCA_017312705.2 Penaeus japonicus
ATTGAATATTATTTCCTCGATTTTGCGAAACTGTTTTTTCGTATGTCTTTTGTTTTTGTTGGTGGGAGTGGGGGGGGGGTTGCCTCTCATGATTACAATATCATTTTGTCTGGATTGCCTTTCCAATGGATATACTATAGGATATTGACTTCCGTGTTGAGAAGATATTTAGACGATTGGGAATACAATACTTTTTGTTTAAAAAGAAATGCTTGCTGTAATTTGACTGATGTTTTTCTCCCTCTTCTTGTTTGTTTGTTTGTTTTAATTGTAAATCGTTGTGCATTTCTCTCTCTCTTTCTCTCATTCTCTCTCCCTTTCTCTTATTCGTTCTCTTTCTCTCTCTCTCTCTTTCTCTTATTCTTTCGTTTTATCTCTCTCTCTCTCTCTCTCTCTCTCTCTCTCTCTCTCTCTCTCTCTCTCTCTCTCTCTCTCTCTCTCTCTCTCTATTCCTTGCTCTCTCTCTCTCTCTCTCTCTCTCTCCCTCTCCCTCTCCCTCTCTCCCTCTCTCTTTCTCTCGTTTCATAATATCAAATATAAATGTAGACTTGGCCTCGTATGATATGTAAATAAAATCAAATTGAAATTAAATGAAATATTTCCACAGTATGAGGAATGTGGATTTAGGTGGATTTATTTTTTCATATTTCTTTAGGGACACGAAAGTTATATAGATTTGTTGCTTTTCTATCAAGATGTTGAATTACGGCAATATGAATGCGGATGTGTGTGTGTGTGTGTGTTTGTGTGCTTTGTGTGTGTGTGTGTGTGTGTTTTGTTTGTGTGTGTGTGTGTGTGTATTTTGTATGTGTGTGTGTGTGTGTGTGGTTGTGTGTTTTGTGTGTGTGTGTATGTTTTGTGTGTGTATGTGTGTGTGTGTGTGTTTTCAAGTGTTTTTGTGGGCAGAGGGGAGCATGAATAGAAAATTATATCTCAAATTATGAAAAAGCTTCATGATAATTCATACAAAAAGTCGATGCAACATTTCATGATGACGAGGAAGATTAAAAAATCATTGATGAATGTTGCAATTGCGATTATGATAATTGTTATTATTCCCCGTTATTACAAATAGCCACTGCGTTATTACGTAGGCCTTATATACAATAATGATATTCAATACCATATTGAGTAATCCAATACATTAGTGTTATACACAAAATTACATCAAAGAATCTAAAATATCCAGTACATCTTCATAAAAGTCAATTATAAATCAAATTTTGTTTTACTGTATATGCTTCTGTACGAGAGTTACATAAAACATGAGTAAATTTAGGTGCAAATCAAACTTACTTAGATTATGCCTAATGATTTTAGTGATTACGTGTTATTTTGGGTTTCCTTTGTATTTGTTGCTAAATCATTTTGCAGATACCGCAGCTATGAACTCGAAGAAGTACTTTTCAGATTTAGCTAAAATATAGAAACATATTCTTAAAGCTTTGGTAATTATTTAAGAGGAGACGTAATACGCTTTCCGTGTTAGTCTGCTGCACCTCTAATGTTTTTTTTTGTTGTTGTTGTTGTTTTTTTATAAGAGACGTAATAAGCTTTCTGTGTTGGTCTGCTTCCCTTCCTTCTGATGTTTGTCTATGAAACAAAGAAGCACGGAGAGAAAGTCTAAAAAAAAAAGATAAAAAATAAATAAAAAAAATAATAATAATAATAAAAAAAAAAAAAAACTTTTCCTACTCGCAGGTGACGCCTCGCGGTCGAGATCCCAGAATGAGAACTTCCGCCGAATGATGCCCACACCCGCCGTTTTCAACAATGGCTTCCCAGAGACCCACCGCCTCGCCGCGACGCACTCCTCTTTCAGATTCCCCGCGTCGCACCAGTTCCGCAAGATGGCCAAAAGCCACGACGCCAGGAAATACTTGGCGGCCCTGTCTCCCTTAGGCTCTCGGGCCAACGCCTCGACGTTCGGTTCCCACGAGGAACTCCGGCCTCGAGGATCCTACCTCCACAATGCCCGCGGGTCGGAGGAACAGGAGGGGGACCTGTTCCCTGTGCACTACGAGCAGAGGACGTGGACGGCCGCTCCGAGATTGGATCTGCTGGACCCTGATACCACCACAAGGGACCCAGCCATCCCAGATAACCCGGAAGGACTTAAGAATCCTTCCCTCCTGGTGGGGCTGTGGGAGGAGGAGCCCGCCATTAGGGAGACGAACGCTCACTTCAAGTAAGTTTTTTTTTTATTCATTATGTCCCTTTGGTCGTTTCACAGGGGGATAGAGATGTAGAGAAATATATATATATATATCATATGAATATATACAGATTGATGGATAAATTAACCGAGATAGATGTGTCGATAGATAAACTACCTGCGAGATAAGATTGATGAATGGATAGATTAATTGAGAGACAGGAATAACGTGATTGGTTAGAGATGGTTATGTATAGATAGACAGGCCAGATAATGGGAAAAACGAATACCCTGATAAATAGATAGATAGAAAGATACACATATGAATATATAGATTTCCAGAAT
>BOPN01000074.1:374987-379987 GCA_017312705.2 Penaeus japonicus
AACCTTTCCTCGGGACTGCTCGGATATGTAAATATTTCGTGTTGGTTTTTTTAATGTTGTTTTCGTAATCCTGTTGATATTTCGTAACATTTGCATAATCTTAGATTCCTGGTATTCCTAGGAACACAGCGCATAATTTTAGATTCCTGATATTCCTAGGAACCTAGCGCATAATCTTAGATTCCTGGTATTCCTAAGAACCCAGCGCATACTCTTAGATTCCTGATATTCCTAGGAACCCAGCGCATAATCTTAGATTCCTAGTATGCCTAGGGACCCAGCGCATAATCTTAGATTCCTGGTATGCCTAGGAACCCAGTGCATAATCTTAGATTCCTGGTAATCCTAGGAACCCAGCGCATAATCTTAGATTCCTGGTATGCCTAGGAACCCAATGCATATCTTAGATTCCTGGTATTCCTAGGAACCCAGCGCATACTCTTAGATTCCTGATATTCCTAGGAACCCAGCGCATAATCTTAGATTCCTAGTATGTCTAGGAACCCAGCGCATTATCTTAGATTCCTGGTATGCCTAGGAACTCAGCGCATAATCTTAGATTCCTGGTATTCCTAGGAACCCAGCGCATAATCTTAGATTCCTGGTATTCCTAGGAACCCAGCGCATAATCTTAGATTCCTGGTATTCCTAGGAACCCAGCGCATAATCTTAGATTCCTGGTATTCCTAGGAACCCAGCGCATAATCTTAGATTCCTGGTATTCCTAGGAACCCAGTGCATAATCTTAGATTCATGGTATTCCTAGGAACCCAGCGCATAATCTTAGATTCATGGTATTCCTAGGAACCCAGCGCATAATCTTAGATCCCTGGTATCCCTAGGAACCCAGTGCATAATCTTAGATTCATGGTATTCCTAGGAACCCAGCGCATAATCTTAGATTCATGGTATTCCTAGGAACCAAATGCATAATCTTAGATCCCTGGTATCCCTAGGAACCCAGCGCATAATCTTAGATTCATGGTATTCCTAGGAACCCAGCGCATAATCTTAGATTCCTGGTATCCCTAGTAACCCAGCGCATAATCTTAGATTCCTGGTATCCCTAGGAACCCAATGCATAATCTTAGATTCCTAGGAACCCAGCGCATAATCTCAGATTCCTGGTATTCCTAGGAACCAAGTATATAATCTTAGATTCCTGGTATTCCTAGGAACCCAGCGCATAATCCCAGCATCCCAGCATCCTAGTATCCTGCCAGTAAGACTAGGATCTCTGTTGCAGGTACGAGTCGAGAAGACCCGTGACGGCAGCATCCTCACCCTCACCTCTGTGGGAAGGACAGATTCTGGGAACTATACGTGTTCCCCAGACCACGCCAAGAGTGCATCAATCACTCTGCACATTATACTGGGTAGGTCTTGAAGAGGTCTGTTGTCTGATGGATCTCTTCGTATGTGTCTTTTCTTTCTTTTACATTTTTTTTTTTTTTTTTTTTTTTTTCTTTACTGGTACGTCTTTTATTCTCCTTATCGTCTTTTTTCCCCTCTTTCTGACCTCCTTCCAGCTTCTTATAAGTCGAGCTCAATAGGTTGTTTATTAGGCTCTCTGTCTTATTATAGTTGGCTATTGTTACCCTCCATCCCTGTTGTTTTCTTTCTCCTTTCTTCTTCTTTATATTATTACGCGATCATGTAAATGTAATTATTAAAGTTTTGGTTGTTGTTGTTATCGGTATTATTGGGAACAGCATCTTTATCTCCATGACGGTCATCATCATTCCTGGTTCATAAGTATTATCCTTATTCTTAATTATTATCTAAGTTATAATTATCCTTGCCATTACTAATTAGAGAGCAAGAGATAAAGAGAGAGAGAGTGAAAGAGAAAGAGAGCAGGGAAGAGAAAGAAAGAAAGAGAGAAATAGAGAAACAGAGACAGAGTGAAAGAGAAAGAGAGAGAGAGCAAGAGAAATAAAGAGAGAGAGAGAGAAATAAAGAGGGAGGCAGTGAGAGAGAGAGAGAGATAGAGAGAGAGAGAGAGAGAGCAAGAGAAAAAAGGAAGGTAAGGGGTTGAAACAGAAAGAGAAAAAAAATGTAAAGGATTTGTTTTAATCTGGCTATTTTATTACAATTGTAATTGATAATACTATCATTGCTATCATTAATTACTAGTATTAATTGTTTCTAATACTATCATTTTCATTATCACTGTTATGATGATCCTTATTATCGTTATTATTTTCATCTATGTTATTATTATCATTTAATCTTATTGTTCATTCACATCACTATTAGTAGTAGTAGTAGTATCATTAGCATCATCATTAACATTATTGTTATCATCACTGCAATTATCATCATTATTGTATTAATTATCAAAACATATATTTACATACGTATATCGGTAAATCTATCTACATATATATGTAAGTTGTTGACATATATAAATCTGTTCTAAGTGTATGTCTGTGGTGTATATATGCCTCTCAGTAACCTTTATTTTCAGTTAACCTACTTATCTTCACCTTGTATGGCCGCTCCGAGAACTACGGGAAATTTATATCCATGAATATTACATTCCACAGGGTCATAAATAATACTCATGAGCTCCGTAGGGCATATCTCTATCATTAAGGCAACAGTAAATATCACAAGTGGTCTATACAAGACAGTCGTAGATTCTTCTTTACTTTGTCTACACCCAAACTCTCGTGCGCTGTGGTTTCGCCATTGCTGTGATGAGTGGGCGGTCCATGGGCAAGAAAAAACACCTCTACCGTGTACTTAGAAGTCATTTTCCTCGATACACTCAGGACTTTGCTGCTTGATTCACACACACACACACACGTACACACATACACACACACACACACACACATACACACACACACACACACACACACACACACACACACACACACACACACACACACACACACACACACACACACACACACACACACACACACACACACACACACACACACACACACACATAAACACATACACACACACACACACATACACACACACACACACATACACACACACACATGCACACACATACACACACACACACACACACACACACACACACACATACATACACACACACACACACACACACACACACACACACACACACACATACATAAATAGTATCGTGTGTGTCATCATGAATCGAATCTAAGTTAGTAGAAAGTTGGCTAGACCACTGGTGTTGTTTTTGTTTTTTTATCAATAACCCACAGGAGCACATGGTATTGAAGTCCCATAAATTTAGATATAATGCCTTTTTTACACCATATGATGGAATGACATCATAAATCGTTGGTATTCAATCTATATAAAAAAAAAAATATCTGTCCATCTCTCTCACACACACACTCTCTCTATATGAGCATAAAAAAATAGATTAATAAATAAAACTAGAAAAAAATAATAATTTTAAGGAAAAAAATGTTTTCCAATGCCGCTTGCCAGAATATTTAAATAATTCATGGCGTTAAAATGACAGCTGTGACATTTTGGATTTTTTTTTTTTCTCTATCACTTCGCATGTAAATATTTCCAACAATACTTATTCCTTTGTTTGTTTTCCCTATTGTGTATTTTTCTAACTTCCTTTTTTTCTCGCTCTCCTTATATCTCTCATTTTCTTCTTCTCTAATTATTTATTTTATTTTGCAGTTAGTGTCATAGGATATTCCCACGTTAAAATTACATTCACATAGTTTAACTGGTAACAGAATGTTGAATTAACTATTGTTTTAATAAGATCTCGCCGAACATAAAATCGAACATCTATCCTAAAGATATTACAATACTATTCTTCTGTTTTACTTCACCTGACCTGAAGATGAAAAAACAGAAAGATTTTGAAATTGTTGTATCGCTTTCCAATAAGCTTATTTTGAATAGGCCTAAGTATTTCTTTTTTTGGGGGACTGATAAGAATAATAACAAAGACAAACTCTACTGAATAAGGGTTTTATTTTTCTACGGTTGATAAGAACAACGACAAAAACAAATTCTACCAAAAAAAAAAAAAAATTCTACCAAACAAAAACAAAAATGGTTTCGACTCTTTACCGGGATTCATCACGAAGTATAATTGCATTTCTGACTTCCTTCCTCTTCCCTCTCGCTCACAGGTGACGCCCCAGCCGCCATGCAAGTATCTGGCTCCTCTTGCACGTTTCCAAGTTCCCTCCTGCAATCCACATGTCTCCTCCTCGGCCTCCACAGGCTTGGCATCTGCATCGTGGGCTGCCGCCGCTGGCTTACCTCGTGATAGACATAGGCCACGTGAGGTTCCAATACTCTTTCTATTTGGTAGGGCGACGGTGTTTGCGCGTGTGTTTGTCTTTGTGTTCATGACTTTGGTAGTTCACAGCACACCGAGCCATATGAAGAATCTGAAGGAGAAAATATATGTGTGCATGTGAGATTATTATGACGAATATGACTACAGAACTTTTGATATGATTCTGTAGTTTTCCTACGGATTTCGAAGCAAACGGTTTTCCTCTGCGAAGCATAGACTTGGCTTACAGAAGGGCGAGTGTTTAGCGCCGAGATTTTTTTCTAATTCAACGGTTGTGCTCTAAGTTTCCTCGTGGCTTTCATGATGTAAGTGTCGTGTACTGGCCACTTACCCGGAGTGCCATCCTGCGTGCCATACAGTGCCACAGACAGAGAGACGGAGACAATTAGCTCCACAGAGTTATTAGAATTAGTAAGGTACTCTTTTATTTTTTCTATTATTTCATAGGTTTGGTCACGAACATTATTCATTAGCATTTAGGCATTATCACTGTCATCATTAGTATAGAAATCGACATTGTCATTTTCATCGTTCCTATCATCAAAATTATCATCAATTATAAAATTACCATTATGTCATCAGAATACCTGATTACTGTTAAAATCATTATATCTTTATAGCCAATTTATACTTTCCTCCCGTTGTCCAGGTCATGTCAAGATATTCCCAAAATTTATTATGATTGGATTTAGGTTACATATAGTTGTTC
>BOPN01000074.1:398110-410610 GCA_017312705.2 Penaeus japonicus
AGAGAGAAGGAATCGTCAGAGAGAAGGAATCGTCAGAGAGAAGGAATCGTCAGAGAGAAGGAATTATCAGAGAGAAGGAATTATCAGAGAGAAGGAATCGTCAGAGAGAAGGAATCGTCAGAGAGAAGGAATTATCAGAGAGAAGGAATCGTCAGAGAGAAGGAATTATCAGAGAGAAGGAATCGTCAGAGAGAAGGAATTATCAGAGAGAAGGAATCGTCAGAGAGAAGGAATCGTCAGAGAGAAGGAATCGTCAGAGAGAAGGAATTGTCAGAGAGAAGGAATCGTCAGAGAGAAGGAATCGTCAGAGAGAAGGAATCGTCAGAGAGAAGGAATTGTCAGAGAGAAGGAATCGTCAGAGAGAAGGAATTATCAGAGAGAAGGAATCGTCAGAGAGAAGGAATCGTCAGAGAGAAGGAATTGTCAGAGAGAAGGAATTATCAGAGAGAAGGAATCGTCAGAGAGAAGGAATTGTCAGAGAGAAGGAATCGTCAGAGAGAAGGAATCGTCAGAGAGAAGGAATCGTCAGAGAGAAGGAATTATCAGAGAGAAGGAATCGTCAGAGAGAAGGAATCGTCAGAGAGAAGGAATCGTCAGAGAGAAGGAATTATCAGAGAGAAGGAATCGTCAGAGAGAAGGAATCGTCAGAGAGAAGGAATCGTCAGAGAGAAGGAATCGTCGAAGGAATTATCAGAGAGAAGGAATCGTCAGAGAGAAGGAATTATCAGAGAGAAGGAATCGTCAGAGAGAAGGAATCGTCAGAGAGAAGGAATCGTCAGAGAGAAGGAATTATCAGAGAGAAGGAATCGTCAGAGAGAAGGAATCGTCAGAGAGAAGGAATTATCAGAGAGAAGGAATTATCAGAGAGAAGGAATCGTCAGAGAGAAGGAATTGTCAGAGAGAAGGAATTATCAGAGAGAAGGAATCGTCAGAGAGAAGGAATTGTCAGAGAGAAGGAATTATCAGAGAGAAGGAATCGTCAGAGAGAAGGAATCGTCAGAGAGAAGGAATCGTCAGAGAGAAGGAATTATCAGAGAGAAGGAATCGTCAGAGAGAAGGAATTGTCAGAGAGAAGGAATCGTCAGAGAGAAGGAATCGTCAGAGAGAAGGAATCGTCAGAGAGAAGGAATCGTCAGAGAAGGTATCAGAGAGAAGGAATCGTCAGAGAGAAGAATTATCAGAGAAGGAATCGTCAGAGAGAAGGAATTATCAGAGAGAAGGAATCGTCAGAGAGAAGGAATTATCAGAGAGAAGGAATCGTCAGAGAGAAGGAATTGTCAGAGAGAAGGAATCGTCAGAGAGAAGGAATTGTCAGAGAGAAGGAATCGTCAGAGAGAAGGAATTATCAGAGAGAAGGAATCGTCAGAGAGAAGGAATCGTCAGAGAGAAGGAATCGTCAGAGAGAAGGAATTATCAGAGAGAAGGAATCGTCAGAGAGAAGGAATCGTCAGAGAGAAGGAATCGTCAGAGAGAAGGAATTGTCAGAGAGAAGGAATCGTCAGAGAGAAGGAATCGTCAGAAGAGGAATCGTCCAGAGAGAAGGAATTGTCAGAGAGAAGGAATCGTCAGAGAGAAGGAATCGTCAGAGAGAAGGAATCGTCAGAGAGAAGGAATTGTCAGAGAGAAGGAATTGTCAGAGAGAAGGAATCGTCAGAGAGAAGGAATTGTCAGAGAGAAGGAATTGTCAGAGAGAAGGAATCGTCAGAGAGAAGGAATTGTCAGAGAGAAGGAATCGTCAGAGAGAAGGAATTGTCAGAGAGAAGGAATTATCAGAGAGAAGGAATCGTCAGAGAGAAGGAATTATCAGAGAGAAGGAATTATCAGAGAGAAGGAATCGTCAGAGAGAAGGAATCGTCAGAGAGAAGGAATCGTCAGAGAGAAGGAATCGTCAGAGAGAAGGAATCGTCAGAGAGAAGGAATTATCAGAGAGAAGGAATTGTCAGAGAGAAGGAATTATCAGAGAGAAGGAATCGTCAGAGAGAAGGAATTATCAGAGAGAAGGAATTATCAGAGAGAAGGAATCGTCAGAGAGAAGGAATCGTCAGAGAGAAGGAATCGTCAGAGAGAAGGAATCGTCAGAGAGAAGGAATTATCAGAGAGAAGGAATTATCAGAGAGAAGGAATTATCAGAGAGAAGGAATCGTCAGAGAGAAGGAATCGTCAGAGAGAAGGAATTATCAGAGAGAAGGAATTATCAGAGAGAAGGAATTATCAGAGAGAAGGAATCGTCAGAGAGAAGGAATCGTCAGAGAGAAGGAATTATCAGAGAGAAGGAATCGTCAGAGAGAAGGAATCGTCAGAGAGAAGGAATCGTCAGAGAGAAGGAATCGTCAGAGAGAAGGAATCGTCAGAGAGAAGGAATCGTCAGAGAGAAGGAATCGTCAGAGAGAAGGAATTATCAGAGAGAAGGAATTATCAGAGAGAAGGAATTGTCAGAGAGAAGGAATCGTCAGAGAGAAGGAATCGTCAGAGAGAAGGAATTATCAGAGAGAAGGAATCGTCAGAGAAGGAGTCGTCCAGAGAAGAATCGTCAGAGAGAAGGAATCGTCAGAGAGAAGGAATTATCAGAGAGAAGGAATCGTCAGAGAGAAGGAATCGTCAGAGAGAAGGAATCGTCAGAGAGAAGGAATTATCAGAGAGAAGGAATTATCAGAGAGAAGGAATTATCAGAGAGAAGGAATCGTCAGGGGAAAGGAATCGTCAGAGAGAAGGAATTATCAGAGAGAAAGTCGTCAGAGAGAAGGAATTATCAGAGAGAAGGAATTGTCAGAGAGAAGGAATCGTCAGAGAGAAGGAATCGTCAGAGAGAAGGAATCGTCAGAGAGAGAATCGTCGAGAGAGAATTATCAGAGAAGGAATTATCAGAGAGAAGGAATTGTCAGAGAGAAGGAATCGTCAGAGAGAAGGAATCGTCAGAGAGAAGGAATTGTCAGAGAGAAGGAATTATCAGAGAGAAGGAATTATCAGAGAGAAGGAATCGTCAGAGAGAAGGAATCGTCAGAGAGAAGGAATCGTCAGAGAGAAGGAATCGTCAGAGAGAAGGAATTGTCAGAGAGAAGGAATTATCAGAGAGAAGGAATCGTCAGAGAGAAGGAATCGTCAGAGAGAAGGAATCGTCAGAGAGAAGGAATTGTCAGAGAGAAGGAATCGTCAGAGAGAAGGAATCGTCAGAGAGAAGGAATCGTCAGAGAGAAGGAATTGTCAGAGAGAAGGAATCGTCAGAGAGAAGGAATCGTCAGAGAGAAGGAATCGTCAGAGAGAAGGAATCGTCAGAGAGAAGGAATCGTCAGAGAGAAGGAATTGTCAGAGAGAAGGAATTATCAGAGAGAAAGTCGTCAGAGAAGGAATCGTCAGAGAGAAGGAATCGTCAGAGAGAAGGAATTGTCAGAGAGAAGGAATCGTCAGAGAAGAATCGTCAGAGAAGGAATCGTCAGAGAGAAGGAATCGTCAGAGAGAAGGAATTATCAGAGAGAAGGAATCGTCAGAGAGAAGGAATTATCAGAGAGAAGGAATCGTCAGAGAGAAGGAATCGTCAGAGAGAAGGAATTATCAGAGAGAAGGAATCGTCAGAGAGAAGGAATCGTCAGAGAGAAGGAATCGTCAGAGAGAAGGAATTATCAGAGAGAAGGAATCGTCAGAGAGAAGGAATTATCAGAGAGAAGGAATCGTCAGAGAGAAGGAATTATCAGAGAGAAGGAATCGTCAGAGAGAAGGAATCGTCAGAGAGAAGGAATTATCAGAGAGAAGGAATCGTCAGAGAGAAGGAATCGTCAGAGAGAAGGAATTATCAGAGAGAAGGAATCGTCAGAGAGAAGGAATTGTCAGAGAGAAGGAATTATCAGAGAAGGAGGTATCAGAGAGAAGGAATCGTCAGAGAGAAGGAATTATCAGAGAGAAGGAATCGTCGAAGAGAATCGTCAGAGAGAAGGAATCGTCAGAGAGAAGGAATCGTCAGAGAGAAGGAATCGTCAGAGAGAAGGAATTATCAGAGAGAAGGAATCGTCAGAGAGAAGGAATCGTCAGAGAGAAGGAATTATCAGAGAGAAGGAATCGTCAGAGAGAAGGAATCGTCAGAGAGAAGGAATCGTCAGAGAGAAGGAATTGTCAGAGAGAAGGAATCGTCAGAGAGAAGGAATCGTCAGAGAGAAGGAATTATCAGAGAGAAGGAATTATCAGAGAGAAGGAATCGTCAGAGAGAAGGAATCGTCAGAGAGAAGGAATTATCAGAGAGAAGGAATTATCAGAGAGAAGGAATCGTCAGAGAGAAGGAATTATCAGAGAGAAGGAATCGTCAGAGAGAAGGAATTATCAGAGAGAAGGAATCGTCAGAGAGAAGGAATCGTCAGAGAGAAGGAATCGTCAGAGAGAAGGAATTATCAGAGAGAAGGAATCGTCAGAGAGAAGGAATCGTCAGAGAGAAGGAATCGTCAGAGAGAAGGAATTATCAGAGAGAAGGAATTATCAGAGAGAAGGAATCGTCAGAGAGAAGGAATCGTCAGAGAGAAGGAATCGTCAGAGAGAAGGAATTATCAGAGAGAAGGAATCGTCAGAGAGAAGGAATCGTCAGAGAGAAGGAATCGTCAGAGAGAAGGAATTATCAGAGAGAAGGAATCGTCAGAGAGAAGGAATTGTCAGAGAGAAGGAATCGTCAGAGAGAAGGAATCGTCAGAGAGAAGGAATTATCAGAGAGAAGGAATTATCAGAGAGAAGGAATCGTCAGAGAGAAGGAATCGTCAGAGAGAAGGAATCGTCAGAGAGAAGGAATCGTCAGAGAGAAGGAATTATCAGAGAGAAGGAATCGTCAGAGAGAAGGAATCGTCAGAGAGAAGGAATCGTCCAGAGAAGGAATTATCAGAGAAAAGGAATTATCAGAGAAGGAATCGTCAGAAGAGAAGAATTATCGAAGAAAGGAATCGTCAGAGAGAAGGAATCGTCAGAGAGAAGGAATTATCAGAGAGAAGGAATCGTCGGAGAAGGAATCGTCAGAGAGAAGGAATCGTCAGAGAGAAGGAATTATCAGAGAGAAGGAATCGTCAGAGAGAAGGAATTATCAGAGAGAAGGAATCGTCAGAGAGAAGGAATCGTCAGAGAGAAGGAATCGTCAGAGAGAAGGAATTATCAGAGAAGAAGGGAATCAGTCAGAGAGAAGGAATCGTCAGAGAAAGAGAATTATCAGAGAGAAGGAATCGTCAGAGAAGGAGTCGTCAGAGAAGGAATTATCAGAGAGAATGAATCGTCAGAGAGAAGGAATTATCAGAGAGAAGGAATCGTCAGAGAGAAGGAATTATCAGAGAGAAGGAATCGTCAGAGAGAAGGAATTGTCAGAGAGAAGGAATCGTCAGAGAGAAGGAATCGTCAGAGAGAAGGAATTATCAGAGAGAAGGAATAATCAGAGAGAAGAAATTATCAAGAAGAGATTATCAGAGAAGGAATCGTCAGAGAGAAGGAATTATCAGAGAGAAGGAATCGTCAGAGAGAAGGAATTATCAGAGAGAAGGAATCGTCAGAGAGAAGGAATCGTCAGAGAGAAGGAATTATCAGAGAGAAGGAATTGTCAGAGAGAATCGTCGAAGAGAATCGTCAGAGAGAAGAATTATCAGAGAAGGAATCGTCAGAGAGAAGGTATCAGAAGAAGGAATCGTCAGAGAGAAGGAATCGTCAGAGAGAAGGAATCGTCAGAGAGAAGGAATTATCAGAGAGAAGGAATCGTCAGAGAGAAGGAATCGTCCAGAGAAGGAATTATCAGAGAGAAGGAATCGTCAGAGAAGAATCGTCAGAGAGAAGGAATTATCAGAGAAGGAATGAATCGTCAGAGAAGGAATTATCAGAAAGGTATCAGAGAGGAAAGAGAATCGTCAGAGAGAGAATTATCAGAGAGAAGGAATCGTCGAAGAAATTGTCAGAGAGAAGGAATCGTCGAAGGAATCGTCAGAGAAGGAGTATCAGAGAGAAGGAATCGTCAGAGAATCGTCAGAGAGAAGGAATTATCAGAGAGAAGGAATCGTCAGAGAGAAGGAATCGTCCAGAGAGAGAATTATCAGAGAAGGAATCAATCAGAGAAGGAATCGTCAGAGAGAAGGAATTATCAGAGAGAAGGAATCGTCAGAGAGAAGGAATCGTCAGAGAGAAGGAATCGTCGAAGGAATTATCAGAAGGAATCGTCAGAGAAGGAATTGTCAGAGAAGGAATCGTCAGAGAGAATGAATCGTCAGAGAGAAGGAATTATCAGAGAGAAGGAATTATCAGAGAGAAGGAATTGTCAGAGAAGAGATCAGTCAGAAAGGAAGAGAATTGTCAGAGAAGGAATCGTCGAAGGAATCGTCAGAGAGAAGGAATTATCAGAGAGAAGGAATCGTCAGAGAGAAGGAATTATCAGAGAGAAGGAATCGTCAGAAGAGAATTATCAAGAGAGAAGGAATTATCAGAGAGAAGGAATTGTCGAAGAAGGGGTATCAGAGAAGGAATCGTCAGAGAGAAGGAATTATCAGAGAGAAGGAATTATCAGAGAGAGTCGTCAGAGAAGGAATCAATCGAAGAAGATTATCAGAGAAGGAATCGTCAGAGAGAAGAATCGTCAGAGAAGGAATCGTCGAAAGAGAAGGAATCGTCAGAGAGAAGGAATTATCAGAGAGAAGGAATTATCAGAGAGAAGGAATCGTCAGAGAGAAGGAATCGTCAGAGAGAAGGAATTATCGAAGAAGGAATCGTCGGAGAGAAAGGGAATCGTCAGAGAGAAGGAATCGTCAGAGAGAAGGAATCGTCAGAGAGAAGGAATCGTCAGAGAGAAGGAATTGTCAGAGAGAAGGAATCGTCAGAGAAGATGTCGAGAGAGAATCGTCAGAGAGAAGGAATCGTCAGAGAGAAGGAATTATCAGAGAGAAGGAATCGTCAGAGAGAAGGAATCGTCAGAGAGAAGGAATCGTCAGAGAGAAGGAATTATCAGAGAGAAGGAATCGTCAGAGAGAAGGAATTGTCAGAGAGAAGGAATCGTCAGAGAGAAGGAATCGTCAGAGAGAAGGAATTATCAGAGAGAAGGAATTATCAGAGAGAAGGAATCGTCAGAGAGAAGGAATTGTCAGAGAGAAGGAATCGTCAGAGAGAAGGAATTGTCAGAGAGAAGGAATCGTCAGAGAGAAGGAATCGTCAGAGAGAAGGAATTATCAGAGAGAAGGAATCGTCAGAGAGAAGGAATTGTCAGAGAGAAGGAATTATCAGAGAGAAGGAATCGTCAGAGAGAAGGAATTGTCAGAGAGAAGGAATCGTCAGAGAGAAGGAATTGTCAGAGAGAAGGAATCGTCAGAGAGAAGGAATCGTCAGAGAGAAGGAATTGTCAGAGAGAAGGAATTATCAGAGAGAAGGAATTGTCAGAGAGAAGGAATTGTCAGAGAGAAGGAATCGTCAGAGAGAAGGAATTGTCAGAGAGAAGGAATCGTCAGAGAGAAGGAATTGTCAGTTAAAAACGGGATCCTGTGAGAGAAAGTGCGGGGGACGTATCGTAGGCGGGCACGGAGGTTCAGAAGGAGCCTGGATAGATCCTGAAAACATGCTAATTCCCAGGATTCCAGGGACCTGTGATCTTACGTAACCTTTCCGGTTATACCGTTCATTGCATGTTACTACAGTGGATATGACTGATGGAGGAGGGAAGACTTTCCCGAAGTCTTGACTAATTTCTAGGGACCCTATTCATTCCTGTTTACTGATAGATCCCTCTGACTGATCTATCTGTGCTTAAAATTACAATCTTTTTCCTTAGAATGACTTGAAGCACAGACTTTTTGCCAGCACCTTCCGTCATTGTTCTGTCTGGCTTATGCATGTTGGCGATGTGCTTGCTCTGTCCACAACAGCCATACCCCTTTCTTAGATTTTCTGGAGGTTGACAATAAGTGTTTTTTTTTGTTGTTGTTGTTTTTGTTGTTGTATAGAAAACGCACAGCAAGACCTATGTGCAAATCTTCTCCAGTCCTCTCCTTTTTCCTTCCAGAAAGGTGTCACCACTTCTTTTTTTCCATCGTGAATAAATCTCAAATCCACAGTTTCCCTAAAACTAATTCCTAAGTCGATCTTTCGTGATGAAATCCCCCCCCCCCCCCTCACGATTTCTGGTCTTCTTCGTCCTGCTTTATACGGTTCCCTCTTCGCTTTTTCTCACCAATACACTTTCCTCTTGGAACGTACCAACTCACTCACCACCCCCCCAGAGAGATTGTTGCACCATATTTTATTCCTTCTACCAATGTCAGAAGCAACATTTTCTCTCAGCAATGCAATATATACCCTCTTATATGTACGTACTGTGTACCCTCGCGCTGACATCCACGGCTGCGAGCTATTGAATTCTCTAATCAATCAGAGACTCAACAGAGACAACAATTCCTCGCAGTTGAGGGCCTTCTCTTTTACCATGGCCTGCTAGTGTGACCCTGATTGGTTTGGCCCTCCTACGCGCGCGTGTCTCTGTGTGTGTTTGTGTGTGTGTGTGTGTGTGTGTTTGTTTGTGTGTGTGTGTGTGTGTGCTTATGTAAGTGTTCGTGTGAATGTGCACACGTACCCAAAAACTATGCAGATCTGCCCGTTGTTCTTATCTGCACCGCCATCATGCACCCTCACAAGATTAAAGCTCCTGAAGTCTGTTCGTCCTTCGTTGTTTACGCTTTTTATGACTGTTTCCTTGACATCAGTTATGGCGAAGCTGAAAAGATTTCCGTCAAGGATTTTAAATATTTATGCAAATATGCGTCTGGGAGTTATTACGTCATGCATGACACAAGTGGATTCGGAAAGACTGAATTATGCATGTTGTCTTCATTGTCTTCTTCTTTTTATCTTAATATTCTTATCCTCCTTTTTTTTTCATGCTATTTATTTTTGTATCAATATTTTTCTTTCTCTTTCTCGCTTCATTCGCTTTGCCTTTTCGTTCTGTTCATTTTTTTTTCTTTTCTTTTTTTCACAAAGATTTCAAAGACAGGACAGATTATGTTGATGATTAACATGATGAACTGTCCGAAGATGATTAACATGATGACCGGATGATTAACATGACGAACAGATGATTAACATGATGAACAGATGATTAACATGATGATCTGTGCGAAGCGAGTCGTCCATAAATAAATTGCCAAAAAAAATAAAAAAAATAAATAAAAAAAAACATCACGATCTTTTCATAAATTTGGCGAAAGAGAAATAGTTTTCATGTTCATGAATTCGGAAAAGAAAAACTTAAAATAAAAATTGTGAACGAGTAACATGAACCGTTGCAAGAAGGAGATTAAGAATTCGCAAAATTGAAATTAATTGATATAGATAGACAGATAGATAGATGGATGGATGGATGGATGGATACGTAGATATATAGATAGATGGGTGAATGGATGGATGGATGGATGGACGGATGAATAGATATATAGATAGATAGATAAATGGATGGATGGATAGATGTATAGATATATATATATATATATATATATATATATATATATATATAAATAGGTAGATAGAAAGATGTATAGATAGATAGATTGATAAACAGATGGATAGATGGATTGGTGGATTTATAGATAAATAGATAGATAAATAGATAGATAGCTGAGTAAATGGATAGACAAATTGATAGTCGTATAGAGAGATAGATAGATGGATAAATAGATAAATAAACATATAAATAGCTATAGTTATATATATATATATATATATATATATATATATATATATATATATATGTGTGTGTGTGTGTGTGTGTGTGTGTGTGTGTGTGTGTGTGTGTATGTAAGTAAAGAAACAATGAGAAAAATCTAGGCATATCAAAAAATAATCCAAAAAATCCCAAATTTGTTTCTTTAATCATCAATTGTACATCAAAGAGAATCTCCGTCAACGTTACAAGAAAAAAATATTAATCATATTTTTGCAAGAGAGATCATTCCTCTATAGGAAAGATTATTGTCTATATCAGAATACGGAAGAGAGAAATAACACAATTATTTCCTCTTTATTTCTTTTTCATATGAGCTGATGGCTGATGGTATTATATTGTTATTATCATCATCATTATTATCATTATTATCATTAGTATAGATATTAGCATTAGCCGCGGTGGAAATGATGATGATGAAGTGTAGCTCACTCTTACAAGAATAATTAGGAGATTATTCCAAACTAACAAGCCTGAATATGATAGATAAGCACTTGTAATATTTAATATTTAATACTTGTAATACCGACTATATTTCCTATAGGTAGTATAATATTGGTAGTGGTAGAATTAATGGTCGTATTGGTAGTATAGGTAGCTGATCGGTTATAACATAAGGAAGGGAGTAAGTGGTATAATTTTCGGACAATATCGTATGTAAAGGATTTGAATATACTTTAGGGTGAGGCGAGGTGGAGAAAGGATGACGGAGAGTTAGATAGATTGATAGACTTTTGGGATTGAAGGGGTGAGAGTTAGGTCTGAAAGAAACAATTGAAGGACGGTTTAGAAGGAAATCAAGGTTATTGTAGCCTTATATATATATATATATATATATATATATATATATATATATATATATATATATATATATATATATATATATATATATACTCTCACATATATGTGTGTGTATATGTATATATATGTATATATATAGACATACATACATACATATATATATATATATATATATATATATATATATATATATATATATATATATATATATATATACAAAGGAAAAGTGTGATGGATGTCTAAGCATGTTGGAACTAATAACCCACACAAAATAGGAATGTGATGCCAGACACAAGGTTTATACAGCCTACGTTATAGTACACGAGATGTGATATACACTACAGCACAATAATCACAGTAATAAACACCATCACGACGCGTACAAACAGGCGGAGAAATCAGGCGTCAGTGGTAGCGCAGTCAATCCCAGTCTGTCTGTATGTTGCAGAGATCCCAGTTATATGGAAAGGTTTTCGTATTAGCAGTTCCCAGCAGTGGTTACACGGGAAGGTAGTCTGGGATGTCATTGCATGGCAGTCAACGGTTTTCAGCTCTTTTGAAGGTCGACATAATTGGGATACAACTATATGTAGATTGCCTGTCCATCAAAGTTGACCTGACTTGACCCGGCTTAAGAGAGGTATCAGGATTTCCCTCACTAGCTAGGATATGATATTCATGTGTGTGTGTGTGTGTGTGATGTGTGTGATGTGTGTGATGTCGTATATATATATATTATACATATGCTCATATAAAGTGTAAGTGTGTGTGTGGCCGCGCGCTCACACTCTTATATGACACACATGTAGACACTTCCAGAGTGAACATCCTAAAAAGAGAGAAAGAAAGAAATGAAAAGATAAATCAATATAAGACTTACACGTTAAAAGTAGAGTTGCGAATCATCAGAAATTCTCTCAAACTTGAATAAATAAATATGCAAATCCTTCTCCCTAAATCTTCATTCATCAACCGACTCTCCAAAAAAAACATTACTACCAAGGATGAATCAAGGTCAGACGAGGTCACAAAATGCAATGTAAGTGACGGGTGAACACATTCCCAGCCATGTCCTGTACCTGCTGCAATTTAGCAATAAACTCAACGACCTGCAAAACAACGCGGGTGTGGCGGACGGACGAGGAGCGGTTTCGAGTGTTTGAGTTTCTTTTGTTTTATGGTTTGCTGGTATGTTGTTGTTGTTGTTTTGTTATTGTTTTTGTTTGTTTGTTTGTTTGTTGTATGTTCAGGAGGTAAATCAGAGGCGATATGGTTAATGATACTTTTTTATTTTAATAAAATTGGTCGTAATTATAATAATTATATTGATATTCTTAATGGTAATGATAACTTTGATGGTGATTATCATACTGATAATGGTAATACCACCACAAATAATGACAGTTACAATAATAATGGTATTTATCTTAATTATTATCACAATAATGATGATAATAACAATAATGAGAGTAATAATAGTAAGAGTGACAGAAATAATGATAATGGTAATAGTAATAATTTTCCGACCTTTTTCTTGTGCGTATCATAGAACAATTAACTGATATCTTATAAATCATAACTCTATTACTATTAATATTATCATTATCATTATCATCGTTATCATTATCATTATTGTCATTATCATTTTCATTATCGGCATTATTATGATCATTATCCTTATTACTATTATCATCATCATCATCATTAATCTTTCTTTTCCTCCTCCATCCTTACATTTTCTCTCAGCGGTGCAATTCCCTCCCTATATCCCCATTTCATTCCAAAAATAACAAAACACTCGCGCCAAAACCACGATACTATACGTCCGTTACCCTTACCAACTTCAAATATTTCTAACAACCTTTAATCGTAAACACAACCTTACCCTTTCAATACTAAATCTTTTTCTTATTTACTATACTCATAAAAAGGAATATATATGCCGTAGGAACCCAGGTTAATATTGACACAACACAATACAACATTATTTGATTTGGTA
>BOPN01000074.1:418110-420610 GCA_017312705.2 Penaeus japonicus
CTCCTTTTTATAGTGGCTATAGTAGAAAGAGGCTTTCTTCTGAGCTACTGTTCAAAACGTATAGTGAAAAAGGATGTCACTTTTCCACTTCTTGTAACAAGCTGTATATTAAAACCACATTGTCTGGCCTCCTTGTAACATTTTCTGGGATAAGAATTGCAAAATAGCTGTTATCTTCCTCGCCAGATCTTGAAATTAGCGAGAAGGTCTTCCAGTCTTGGGATGAATAGAGCAAAATCTTGGCATCATGTTGACAGAGCCTACTTGCCACTTTGACATGACTGTAGCATGATATCCTATACTTCTATTTACTTCTTCTAATAAAAACACCTTTGAGCATCTCGGAAAGTCGGACCTAGGACAGTTTCTGTGATTTAATTTAAGTACTTCGTTTCTATTTTGTTTTAATTCATTCATATTGAACATGTAAAGGGAAGTGGAACATGTGAACATTATACTTGTTTAATCGTGAAAAAAAATTAAGTTTACTTCTACAAACAGCAGTTTTAGCAGATTAGCAGTCAGTAGATTAATTTTACTTGTGTAAATATAATTGCATGTGTACTTAGGTCTTGTATACTTTGTATTTTTAGGAATTATATTTCCACTGCAATAAAAAAATATGAGGCAACTCACCTATTTTACTGTTTTTATATGATCAACCTATTTGATTTATGTTGGCATTGATTGTGTGATAATTAATGAGAGAGAAAGGAAATGGTGAGATTTTGATCATTCCTATTGAATATGTTTTCCTATCTTGTCAAATATATTCACTAGTAGTAAAAAGTACACCGAGTACATTTTTGTTCTTGTACATATATTTTCTTAAAAATTGGTAAAGGTTTGTATCTTACTATTTAACACCCATTTATCAATCTATAATTGTATTTGCTTTGCCTTTTCATTTATGTGTTGGAGTCTTGAAATGTATAACAGGCTTCATGTTTTAATATAATTTTATTTTGTAGATATATCATTTTGTAAACCAACTTGAAGGTATTCCATAAACTCCCGAATGAGACGATATAAAATGAAAAACAGGAAATATCTAATATTTTTGCCATTCGGCGAACGCAGCCATGTTAGATAGGTTGGCACGTGTGTGTGGGCGGAGCTATTAAGTGAAATTACCTCCAATTCTACAGCGAACGATTGCGAGCAATTGCAGATAAGGCCGCTGCAGATAACGCCTTTTGCTTATGCTTTCTATTTCTCTCGTTTCTTTGTCATAGACCCTTACCACAATGTCACAGCTTTTGGTGATTGTTATATCATTTGCCTCATCTACTGTGATGGAGAAATTTTCTAATAGTCTCTTATATAACTTTCTAAAATTTTCCGTTTTCTCTAAACAATCTAATCTGATTCTTTTTTAAACAGCATTTTGAAAGGGTCAGAAGAACCGGGAAACCCATTCCCCAAGAAATCAATCATGTGACCCTCATCGTTGCACGATACGTTGCGTTCAACGAAGAACCCCGACGTCTGCAGCGGCCGGCGACCCTCTCGTGGCGTTCCTCTCAAGCTCCAAGGGAAGAAATCTCTGCAACTTCACGCGGGATTTCGCACTTCGATGTTGCTTCGGAGAGTTGCTATCCGGAGCTTCCATTGTGGATTTTTCTTTTCTTGTCTTTGGCGGTTAGAAATTAAGTTAGATTCTAAGGTAGATTCTAACTACCTTGCTCTCTATCCTATCTCTAAAATTTTCGCTGTGGGGCCAATGCAGGGATGAAAGTATTTGTAATATAAGAAAAGATAAAAATAACATGAAGTGTGAGTGATTTTGCGAGCACGGATGCATAAACGTCCATGCATATAACTTTTTGCATACAAAATGCATATATGATATTTACTGCAATAACTGTTAGATGAGATTAATGAGGGTAGTATTCTCAACACGGCTAACACTATGTAAGTATTAGAAAGTGAATGTTAAAAGTAATTGACATATTTTGCAATGCATTTGATGAACAGGTTGATAGATTTTAGAATGTGAGATTCTCCTCTACGATAATTCGTAATAACCCTGACCTTTATGTTCTTGTTAATTCATTCTTTACAGTAGGTATGTGCGCATATGTATTTGTATGTGTGTATGTATATACCTGTATATATACGTATACAGTATATATATATATGTGTGTGTGTGTATGTATGTATATATATATATATATATATATATATATATATATATATATATATAGAGAGAGAGAGAGAGAGAGAGAGAGAGAGAGAGAGAGAGAGAGAGAGAGAGAGAGAGAGAGAGAGAGACAGAGCCACAGAGGACGCTAAGCCAAGAGCAGACTGTTCAAGCACCGCCAAGCAAGCACGAGAGCGAGACAGAGCCACAGAGGACGCCAAACCAAGAGCAGACTGTTCAAGCACCGCCAAGCAAGCACGAGACCGATGGGAATGACTCCGTGACACATTACTAAGCCTTTTATTGAGAACACACCTGTTTATTGCGGTGACCACGAAAATACGAGATTAATCTTGA
>BOPN01000074.1:425610-427115 GCA_017312705.2 Penaeus japonicus
GCACGCACGCACAGGCATAGCAGTGCTAATAATCAGATCTATTTATCTGTATTAATCATACTTACGATCCCGCTGTCCTTGTGGTGAAATTTCTTTCTCCTTCTCTATCTCTACAGGTCTCTTTAAGAATATGTCAGAGCTGTGTTGAGAATCAGCCTCTTCGTCGAAATGCAGGTCCGATATTTGCAATTTGTTCTTCATTTTGCAAGATGTTCTAATTTGCAAGATGTTTTAATTTGCAAGATGTTCTAATTTGCAAGATGTTCTAATTTGCAAGATGTTTTAATTTGCAAGATGTTCTAATTTGCAAGATGTTCTAATTTGCAATAATTAGCAATACGTTCTTCAAAGACGCAGACGTACGTGCGTCCTCCAACGGACACACTATAGAATCCTCTTCATTAAAAAAAAAAAAAAAAAAAAAACGTACGTAATCTGCCTGCACTTTATTCCCGTCATGCAAGCGATGCTTCATTAGAACACGGACATGAGCCATTCGCGTCATGCAAGCTGTGTCTCATGCAGACAATCACAGTGCCAAGTACCGTGACTGATGCTCTCATGATGCACCGTCGCGTGACTCACGGTGACACTCAGTGACTCATTGACATGCCCGTTATAGTGACACGCAGACACATGCATCCACGCATGAACATACGCATGCGCACATACATACTTTGCGTCATCATAAAACAAAAAAAATAAAAATAAAAAATAAACATACAAAACACACCCACACATATATATACACTTCGCTTTACGCACGCACTTACAAATACACAAAAATAGTAGAAAAAAAATCATTATATAAGAGGGTATCTCTTAAGAGAATACATTCGCAAGAGTTGTCACACGCACACAAATACGAATCCACATACGCACACACAAACACACACACACACACACACACACACACGCACACACGCACACACACGCATCATACGAAAGCATACACGCAGTGCGCAGATATTACGTATATACCGCCTCTTTCTGACATTTCCCTTTGGTGTGTGTCGAGACACCCTCCCCCCAGTCCCCACTTCCCCTTTACCTCTCCTCCTCCTCCCCCTCCTCCCCCTTCTCTACTTCCCCTTCCACCTCCCCTATCTCTCCTCCCCTATCCCTCCTCCCCCATCCCCTTTATCCCCCATCCCCCATCCCCCTCCCCTACCCCACATCCCCCTCCTCCCCCTCCTCCACTCCCCTATACCCCATCCCCCTTCTCCACCTCCCTCATCCCCCTCCTCCACCTCTCGTCCCCCTCCCCTATCCCCCTCCCCCTTCCCTCTCTCTCGTCCCCCTCCTCCACCCCACATCCCCCTCCCCCATCCCCCTCCTCCATCTCCCTACATCCCCCACCCCGTTCATCCCCTCCCCCCTCCACCTCCTCCCCCTCCCCCTTCCCTCTCTCTCGTCCAGCCCTCACGCGAGGCGACACTCTATCTGGTGGCTGTGATTTCCCTTCTTTTTAGACTATTTTTGGGAGTGTTTGTGGTTGAGGGGGG